>CAUYPO010033791.1:0-10223 GCA_963574435.1 Cheirogaleus major
AGCATATACAAACTAAGTTTGCTTGTGCCATTTAAAATTCTCCATCTTTGGAGCGTCTCTCAGCTCAGGCAAAATGGAGAGAAGCAGGTAGCTTCTTGGCTTCCCTTACCTTCTGGCCCAACAAGGCACTACCTCTTTTCCATGACACTCCTGCCTCTCTCAACTTTCCCAGGGTTTCAGTTTTCTAACTTTTCAGGAATGTGCATCTGCATCATGAGTACATTCTCATTTGAGTACTTGACTCCTCCACTCCATTCTAATCCTTATCAGAAAAAAATTTCTTTATATTTTGCTCATTTTGGTCACTCTGTAACAGCCATGTATTTTCCCAATTTAAATAAATGTTTATGCTTCTGTGTGTTTCTGTTACCACAGCTGGATGGAATTTTTTCAACCAATGGAGGGACAATTAGAAAGCCTAATTTAATAGACAAGATAGCATACACAAAATTCACCTAGCACTGAAGGTGGATAACATAAGGAATAATCACTTGAGACCAATAAGGAAAGACAACATATTCAAAAGCAAATAAAAGTTATATTTTATCTGAAAAACGTGTGCTCATGATTGGAAGAGACATGTATTCCCAAAGACATTAGAGACTGGTGTTTAATGTGAAGAACTATTGAGCACCCAAAGAAATAGGTAATCATCATTTGGAGGTACGCAAATGCCTGTCTGACAACAGATCTAGAGAAAAATGTTTGTTCATGGACAACTGAAATAGAGATTAGGCACTAGAGATATAGATTAGCTATTAAAATGTCATTGACAGAGAATATAGTATTACCAATATGTGAAAAGAAAAACAAATCTAATCTTTTTCATAAGCCACACTCCAGTAAATAATAAGGAAATTTAAACTTTTTGATTAATATTATTTCAGTCACTTCTGGTTTAACTAGTGTCCTTTTAGTGTATAGCTGTCCCTTTCAAGGAAATACACTCCACGGATTCTCCTTGTGCTTTCTAAATTGCCAGAACAGTATCTCCTAGCCCACTTGCTCTTTGACAATGTGACTTCACTGCCCTCCAATGACAAGACGGATCCAGATCTCTTCCCCTCAGATCTAGGTAGGTTTTTGATTGCTCCAGAATACAGTACAGCAAAAGTGATGCTATGTGACTTTCAAAGCTAGTTTATAAAAAGTGAACTTCAAAAAGTATCCTTCTTGTCCAGTGGAACACCTTCTTTTAGAACCCAGAGTCACGTGTAAGGAGAACTACTCTGAGGCTTCCATGTTTTAAAAACCTGGCCACATATAGAGGCCACATGTAGGTGCTTTGGCTGGCAGTCCAGCTAAGGTCTTAACCAATGGCCACCAGATATATAAGTGAAAATATCCCCAGATGATACCAGTCCCAGCCATCAAGTAACTCTCAGCCATCAAGTGTTCCTAGATGAGGCTTTACACATCATGCAGTGGAGAAGAAAAAATCATCCCCATTGCGCCTTTTCGAAATTTCTAATTGCAAATCTATATGCATAATAAAATGGTTGTTTTACACAAGTGTGTGAATAGTTTATTATGTAGCAATAGTATTTGGAACATTCCCTCTCTCTTGACTCTTCCTTTATATATGGTGTCCGTGTGTCTTAGGTGCTCATGGTGTTATGACAGAAGGTGATCTTGCATCTCCACAGTGTGCCCCTGGATCTTTTCTAGTTGCTGTTGCAATATGGTCTGATCTAACGCCTGAACTCGTGCTTGCTATTGTGTGATGAGTCTTCTAAGGTATCATGATGGCATCCACCACAAGTCCTAGATCTTTGACTCCGGTCATGAGGTCCCTCACACAGAGGATTCTTTGTCTCAATTTTGGGCATCTGACGGTCCACTGACATTCTCAACCTCTCTAAATCCCCTCACCAGAGGCCAAGGAAGTTTCTTAATCTCTTCCCGCTCTGTGTACACATGTGAAGCCAAGAATCCTGCCTCATGTTGGCTGTCAGCCAACTCCCTTCACCATACCTATGCTTTCACTCTTGCCATTTTGGATAAAGCCAAATATGAGATTCTTCCTGAATTTTGCAGTCTCTCCTGAACTGGCTTCCCTAGACCTGTGATGTGGTCAGATTGTTCAGCACAGGTCTAGATGTCTCTACCATGTACCCTGGATTCTATCCCAACAGGGGGAATATGAGGGTATGGAACTCTGACCTCTTTGCCAATTCTATTTTTCTCTTCTCCTTCTCCAAATCCTATGAGAAGGTCAAAAGAAGAGGATATCCTGCTTCTGTTTCATTTCCAGCAAAGACTTTTCCTCTGTTATATCTGACTCTTTCCCAGGGGACATTAAACCTCACAGCTCAGCCATAGTAATAGAAGACATATATGCTCTCCACACTGAAGAATAAGTAGTATAATCTTAGTTACCAGACACGATTCTTCACATAAAAGCCATAAAATTACTAGGAAAAAATCCACATTTGTTTAATACCTTAAAAATGTCATTCCCATTATACTAAGGAATATCACAATTTTACAATCTTTAAATGGAAAAGTGAGCCAAAAGGTACCCCCTTCAGAATTGATTTGTTTGTCATACATTTTTATGGCTGTAATTTATTGGAATGATTTTAAAAAAAGAAAAATGGCAGGTTTTCTGATTCTAAAGACTGATACTTTGGATATAATCACAGTCTGATAGTAGAAACATTACTCATGGTATTAACAAATACATACTTAGCAATTAAAAATGAAAAACATTTATAATATGGATTCAAAATTATAATCTTTCTTTGAGTGTCTTTATGTCATTCTTGTTAGTCCCCAAAATCTTCATGGAGAGAATTTACTAAGAAAGTAAATACTTGCTTATTTCTTTTTCCTCCTTACTTATCATCCAATGTTCATTTTAAACGGGGCTGGATGATTCACATTTTTAAATGAAATTTCCCTTCTGTGCAATATTTAAAGCAATAGAAAAATTTCCTGTCTCCATTACCAAGTCATATGCAAGGCCATAGACAATAATGACAATATAGAATTGAGTAAAAATTGATGTGTAAAGTGAAATCTCTATAAAGAACTCTGTTTGGGAATTAAAGTGCATATGTCTGACTAAACCCTACTCTATGTGTGGTCAATACATTGACCAATTTTCTGTTGTTTAAAGCTAAGAGCTAATTACTATACAAAATAGTGACAATATGTTTATCACAACTCAGCCATTAAAACTTGTCTTCCAATGAGAATTTTTAATCATATAAACTTCAGTAAAATACTTTTCTAAATAAATTTAAAAGCAAATATGAGTAACATGTTATAATTTAATTCATACTCATTTAATTCATACTGTCATGTCATGTTTATGAAACTCTACAGTGAAAAAAAATTTAAAATTCACCTATGTCTTTTAAGTCACTAGACAATAGGGACTCTATCTATCTTTCTCATCTTTGTATTCCAGCACTGGCATCTGGCACATAAGCATTTCTTGAATAAATGAATAACTCTAGTACCACTCTTTTATTTCACAGCTGAAGAAACTGAGACCAGAGAGGTCATATATGTTCTCTCCTCTTTCAGTAAGAACAATTAAAAGGTTGCTAAAATGAATCTGTACTCAGTATGAATGTTGCATTAATGTTGCTTATATACTAATATTTATCAGCTACATGCATTTTTAGTATTTTCTCTAGTAATTTAGTTCAAAATTGACAAGTATATTCAACTATAGATTCTTTTTGTTTGTATTGGTTATTTTTGTTTCTAATTAAGAGACTTGACTAAAAACAAAAAAAGAGGGAACAAGAAGACATAATCCATATAAGCTATTCAATCAATTTTGGACTTAGGACTTCACTATACCCTAAGCTAAAACTTTTTTGGGGTGTTACACTCAGGTGTAATTATATAATTTAATTAATTCTGCATATTACAGCCCTTTGGATAAAGGCTAAAAGCTAATAAAAATTACAATATTGAAAATTAGGTTATAGCAAGACTCTGTTACTTTAACTCATATTATTTATTATATATTATTTAGTATTTATTTATTGATCAGGAATGTATATGTTAAATAAGAAACACATTTTCATGTTGATTATTTCTAGACTCTTTTTCTAAGACATCTTAAAATTTTCATTTAAACAATGTTTATTATCAGCCAAGCAGAATTGCCTGGTTCATAACCAAAAGAGACAAAGACACAAGAACAAAAATAATTAAAATATAATTTAAAAGTGGTATGGTAGATACATGTGATGTTTTAACAGAAAATACTGGAAATGATTAATTCCACCTGGTAAAACTTGGAAGTCCTTTTAGAGGAGGTGATTTTGAGCCAGGCTTTAAAGAATGTAGAGGAAGTTATCAGATGAAGGAAAGTGAGAAAAGGAAATTAAAACTCAAAACCTGACCAAAAACATTCATAATTTTACACAGAAGTGAAATAACCAGCAAGTACAAGGAATATCCAATGATTTTATGTGACTACAACAGGGGTCATGAAGAGAAGGGATTTATTAGTATGATTCTCAAAAGAGAGATGGGAGTCAGATTATGAAACCCTTTTGCATCATGATAAAGAGTTTTATTAATAACTTCAGCTTATAGGTAATGGGAAGTAATTTCTAAGCAGGAGAGTAAAATAATTTGAATTATACATTAGAAAAAGCATTGTTTGAAATAATGAAGAGACTAAAGGTAGAAAATCTGAAGGTCAAGTGAAATGATGAGAGCAGTACCAGAAATAATGGCAAGGAGGGAATAGATCCTGGGTATCTTTCAGTAATACATTCTAAGGGACTTGATGATTGATTAGTTATGGACCATGAAGGAAAGGGATGAAATCAAAATTTCTAGGGTGGGCAACTGAATGGATGCTGATAATTTAACCAAATAAATGGAAATGCAATAAAAAGAAAAACTCAGAAGGTCATAACATTTGTAAAATGCAGCAGCAATTATTTGAAAATTTAAATTAAAAAATTCAACAATTAACTTATTTGATTTTTATTCAACTGTTTAAATTAACCATAAGTATTTTCTTATGACTGAGAAAAAGTTATGTGGGCCACATTAAGGGCCTGCTCAATTATTTTGCTCCTGGCAACTCCATTAAGAAGTATTTTGATGTAGATACATTTGAAGCAGACAAAAGATCAGATATATATACTCTAACTTCCCTACCTTCTCCTAATGAAACCGTAGGAAGGACAGATTATTTCCCAATTCTGATGTCATCTTCCACCTGGTAGAACACTCAAGGGCTTCATACTCTTGTCACTCTCCTTCTCTTCACACGGTCCTAGCAGAGATGAACAGAGTTACCCAACAATTGGATGAGTTTGGAAGGTGTGTAAGAAACAGAAAGAGAAACAGATGCAAGAGTGGATTAGACATACAAGAGGTTCATTGGAGGAAATGCCTGTGAAGGATGAAGGGAAGGGAGCCAGGGAAGGAGGGAAAGAACCTTCATAATGTGACACAGGACTGACTCTTGTTGAGTAGAATTGGCTAAGAAGAGTCTCAGATTGCAGTGCTATGGAAAGAGAGGTTTGGCAAAGCCAATGTGAGGCTCAAGACAAGGTTGCCCATTAAGGGAGTCTGCAGGAATAGGCCAGTACCAGTCCCCAAGTAGCAGTCAGTCACTCACTTGGGAGTAACTCACAGGTAGCATGGCTTCAGAGCTGGATCCAGAAGGGCAGAAATTGGGGTGGTCAGTCCGTTACGCTCAGTGCTACAGAAGATGTAAGGAGTGCGTTTTCATGGCTGCCACGGGAGAAACTGGACATATATTACCTAGCTCCTTCCTCTCTCCTTTCTTTTGGGAGCCAAACTCCCTTCAAAAGATTATGCTTTTTACTGCTCCAGGTCAAGATATAAGATTTACTCTATGGTGGGTAAAGAGGCCCACATTTATTTTTAAGAAAGGAAATATCTGGTACATGGGGCCGGGGTCCTTTTAACAGAAATGAGAATTAAAATTTGGGGGCCTGACATACACCAGTGGTGACCGAAGCGCTTCCAGGGTAGCTAAGAAATATGGCTTCAGTTTTGACTTTGACCATGTATAGAAATTTATAGCAGTCTCTCTAGAAGTTTGCAATTGTTTTTGGTTTTTTGTTTTACTCTGGTTTGAAAGGCTTTAAGCCTTAGGCTTCATGGTATTTTTTCATTTGGTAATAACAACAGCTTATGGGAGCTCTTTCTTCATGGGCAGTGCCACATACACCAGGACTAAACCGGATGACAGCCATAAGGAATGTAGGGTAGTAAGCTTCATCTAAGGATTGATCTATAGTGGACTTGGACAGGCTCTAGATACAGGATATTACTGCTTGACCTTGAACCACACAGGTGCAGCTTCCTAGGCAGATATGGCTGAGGCAAAGATTCAAATGTAAGAAAGTCTTTTTACACATAGGCCTATTAAACATTAGGAAGCACAACATTTGCTGATGTTATGCTAAAAGGATTTAGCACATGCTGCACCTAAGTTTTATATGTGCTATGCTGTACTTGTAAAGTTCTAGGATTACATTAACAATGTCAGGCACAGATGAACAGCACAAAGGGGAAAGGTAAAAATAAGAGGCTTTGAGTATGGTATGAGAGAGGGTCTCTTCAAATAAGATTTGCTGTCTGGAGCTTCCACCATGAAGAATTCTTAAGGCAAGGCACAGTGGCTCATGCCTGTAATCCTAGCATTCTGGGAGGCCAAGATGGGAGGATTGCTTGAGCTCAGGAGTTCAAGACCAGCCTAAGCAAGAGCAAGATGCCATCTCTACAAAAAAAATAGAAAAATTAGTGAAGCAAGGTGGTGCATGCGTGTTGTTCCAGCTACTCAGGAGGCTAAGGCAAGAGGATCACTTGAGCCCAGGAGTTGGAGGTTGCAGTGAGCTATGATGATGCCATTGCACTCTAGCTGGGGCAATAAAGCGAGATACAGTCTCCAAAAAAAAAGAATTCTAAACTTTGAAAAACAGCAGCAGTATCTCAAATGCCATAACCTGGGAGAGGAGAAAGCTCAGAGAGCCAAGTCTTCCCCAATATATATAATGCCAAAACTAACCTTTTGCTGATTTTTCCCAAATGAGTTTATGAATTATAGCATAATAAAATCATTATAGTATTATAAAAGGCTAAACCCAGACTATTTTCTCAGTCTGAGCTCTTTCACATCATTGAGACATCATTGAGACTACACTGTGGTCTTTGGCAACAATAGTTGATAAGACTAGATCCTGGGAACATTATTTGCCTTGTATAACTGTTGTTCTAGGGACTGGAGATTGACTCATTTCAAAATTTGTTGGGTGTGGGCCTAGAACTATGTTCGTCTGGTGTGTCCTATTTATCATTTGGACTCTTTAAAAGTGTAGCTTACAAATCGTTTGGCATTAAACTAATACAACTTCTGAGGCCCTGAAGGATCTACAGCCTTTTCAGTAAAAGACAGATCAAGCTGCAGCTTTTAAAAGAAACCCAACTCTACCAAGCACTCAGAACCCCTCTAGCTGAGACTGGGCAGAATATTAAGATAAAAAGAACGGATTTTTAAGCATTTTACAACACAAGGGCAAGAGAATTTGATTTTGGACTTTATTTTCTTCACACTTTTCCTTAAACTTGAATTTATGAGCTGTTTTTTTTCTCCCCTGCTTGCTCCTCCAGATCCACTCTCTAACCTGCTTTGTACCCCAGAGGCTGCACAGTCTCCCTTCCATCTGTCTTCTCCCTGGATTCAGCCAGTGGAAAGTGTCAATAGGACAGGAGGAAAAGTATAATAGGCCACAGTATTTTTCCCTTAGTTCCTTATTTTCTGGGTTACCATGAATCTGTGGCATCCTTCTCCATCCAACTGCTTTGTTCAGATTGTGAGTCCCTCCCTCCCTGTGCCTCTTCAGGCCTACAGTGGTGACAAGCACAGTCTGTTGACAACCCCAGAGTGCAGTCCATGCTTTTTGGTTTCCCTACACTGTATTTACACCAGTATAAACAGTCCTTTTATTAAAGTCTTCTTAATGGCCCAGTTTGAATGTGCCTCTGCTTCCTACTAGGACCTGGTAGATACAACTTGAAAGGGGAATTAAGTTTAAAACTTAACTTCTCCCTGGGAATTTGATAATATGAAGAGGATTGTATTTTATGATCTGTAATTTGCTTTCTTTGAAGAACTTCTGATAAGTCATTTTGGGTATGTGCCAGACATATTGGGGATGTAAAGTAGCATATAGGTAAACTTCATTCAGCCTTGAGTGCACAGTGTCCTTGGAGGAGTTAATTTTATTGGGTATTGCTATGACTTATTTTAGAGCCTTCCGTGTGCAAAATCTAGAGGGTCTACCAGTGTTCCCAGTTGGTATCAAAGGAGCAATGACTCGTATTTGCAGAGCAGCCTCAAAGAAGTGGGGGAAGGGTCATCCTGAGAGGTTGCTATTCCCCTGTCCTGGTGGTATGGCCATACCTTTGGTTGACCAAAGACCTAGTAGTCAAACCAATGGATTAAGAGAGCAAAAACCTAGGAAATTTTAGTGGTAACAGATGTTTACTTCCTACTCCTGATATTTCCTTTAATGCAAAGTGTATCCCACTAATACAACATTCCTGGCCTCTCTCCACCCTCTCATTAATTGATTCCTTGACTGACTTACATGATAGATGAGTCTAGAAGGAGAAATGGGTATGCAAAACCCTACCTATTCTTTCCAATCTCTTAGGAAGGCCCTGCCTACAACAAGAGAGTTGTCCGTTCAGTTCCAGCCTTAGATTTCTGCTCTTTGCTTTAGGATGTATTTGTATATGGGCTGAAGGAAGGCTTCCTTATTCCAGACAGCTATGATTTGGTGAGAAAATTTGTATAATTCCAAAATTCAGTATTAAGAAACACATTTGTCTGCAAATATAGGCCACATTCTGAAATAGTAGCTTTATGTGGAATGAAGATAACATTTAGACTTCCATCTGCCTTGCTCCTTGGGGAAAAGAGGTAATACTTATTCCAATAATCCCCAACAAATATGAATGTAAAAGTCTCTCAAATCAAATTTCATATTTTTCTAATAAAATTTTCTTTTTTTTTGTTTCTTCTTTTTTTTTTCTTTTATTTCATTATATTATGGGGGTACAGATATTGTTAGAGTTACATATATTGCCCCTGCCAACCCTCCCCCCTAAAATTTTCTTAATAAAGTATAATATAAATAAAATTGATCTATCACCAAAGATTATGTTATAATTTAATAACTTGTTTAAAAGAACAGAAAGAAACTATAATGCTGAGTAAAAATTCAAAGCATTAAAACTACATAGTAGTCAATGAAATTATAAAAAATAACAGATATTATTGTATGGAAGATTTCAATATATTTAACTAAAATGGGTATGTACCTTTTAAAAACTATTAAATTATAATAAATAGTAAGATTTTTCATTTAGGGCTACCTTTCTTAAGTCTTTCATCATTTTCTGTCTCCTCTCCTTCGTCTGATAATACATCTCCGTGCTTAACCGTAGGCGCTGATGATGGTGTCTGGTAAAACAGCTGCTGACACCAGGTCAGCATGAATGATAGAAGGAAACACTGCACTCATAAAAGAGTAAGACCTTTCTTGTTTTGTGTCATGTTTGATACCCAAGGGGGCACACACAGAAAGTGTTGGCTGGCAAAGACATTATTAAGTGAAAACTATTAGAATTGAAAGAGGAAAATTTATACTTGAGAAAATTACTTTTGTATTAGACAATTGAGGAGTTGCCAGAATAGGCCACTGAAGTTCTACTGACAGATATTTTCAGAGAAAGATAATGCTGGGGAATGGGGGAGATTTCCTACCACAAATCATCATGGTTAGCCTGGCATCAGTCATAGTGATTTTGTGACAAATATCTCTTGTGGATTTCACTTCCCAATCAAGCTCTCCTTTCAGTAAAGTTTGGGCTGCCCTGTGCTCCAGGCCAAAAATATAAGACCAGCTTGTCCCAGGGGGGAAGCTATGTTACAAGATAAGCAGCATGGGCCAGAAGGACAACGCACTGAGTAGATCAGTAAGTTACGTGGCTCTGGCAAGGGAACCCAGAGGTTCATGGCAAGTTATTCTACATATGAACTGCTGTCTAAAAATGAAGCTACAATACTTGAGGAAGGAATAGTTATTTCACAAGCTGTTTTGTATCACCTTACCACCTCACACTCAACAACAGAGCACAGTCTCTGTGTCAGCAAACTTGCTAGGAAAAGAACACCTGCTCCCAAAGACACACAATCTAGT
>CAUYPO010033793.1:0-45770 GCA_963574435.1 Cheirogaleus major
AAGACCCACATCATAGGGATGTGGCGAGCATTGTCAGGGGGATAGGCATACCTCTAACCCTTCTTAGGGAGAGGCATAGCTATACAATGTATACAAAATGTAAAAAAAAAAAAAAAAAAAAATCTTATGTTGGATGGAGGGCAGGCGGGAGGGGGGATGAAGTGTAGAGTTACATAATGTGTGCCTTGCCTGGGCCACCTGGGGATTGGACTCGCTTGAAGCTCTGACATGTCGGGGGGGGGGGAAGGAGGAGGGGAAAGTAAAAAAATAAAAAAAAAAATAAAAAAAAAATAAAAAAATAAAAAAAAAAAGTCCAGACAGGCAAATTTGACACAGTAAAAAAAAAAAAAAAAAAAAAAATATCAAATGTAGTTTTTTTCTTATAACCCTTCTTCTTTTCTTTCTCAGGCTCCCTAAACATGTGTCATACATCTTTGAAGTTGAATTATAACCTTTCAAAATTAAAAATATTAATAATAAAAGAAATCTAGTGGTATGCTTTTCCTCACTAAAACAGCCTTTTACTTTATATAATGTTCCAGTCAGAAGAATTTGTGTCTGTCTTACTTCATAAATATCATAGATACACTAGTCTAGAGTAAATAAGTACTAACTTGACATATATCTACAATTTCCTCCAAATAAATTCTCAGAAAAAATATAGCCTGTCACCCTGACTGAATGATAGTCCTTTCACCCTTGCAGTAATAACAGGAAGTAAACTTCTGAATATTATATTACAGATATACAGTTGGATCCTGCTTCTCAGTATCAAGTGTTTAAAATATTAAATTTTACCTTAATAAATAGATAATAAAATAAATATAAGCTATGAGGTTGATTTACTCAACAGTAACCAAAATCTGCCAGATTACTACTCTTTGGGAATACTTTCAGAGGTGAGTTTTATTTTGGTGTTGATAATATTATATCAAATGTCAGCTATGCCATCACGAAAAGAGTGTGTTCACATTACTGTGGGGTATACTATTAACAGTATACATTCTAGAACTTGTAGGTTAAAAAATTAAGGATGGAGCAGAATCTAGTTGTAAAAAATCAATATTATGAACTTCTGACATAAATAAAGTGGATAGCCATAAACTTTATGGAAAGGTGTTCATTGTTCTGGGTGTAATATTTTAACTTATCCATAGGGTAACCACAGAATCTGCTTTTCCAAAGGTGGAGAGGTTAATCAAACAAAGACAATTAGAATTTTCTCTCAGAATTTTTTATTTGACTTTTAAAAAATGAAAGAAATGTTTCTTATGTTGGATTCTTGCAATGTATGGGCATTCATGGTTTCTGCTTTGTGAACCAGAGAAATAAAAGAATATCTAGATAAGAGAGCAACTCATGAAAGGACACATAAATGTAAACTGAAAGCTCTGATGACTTGAATGGATTAATGTCATTTGAGTTTTCATTTCTTTCTTCCTTGAACGCTAAACATACTCTTTTCCTTGAATTCTTGAATACAATTTAATACCTAATAATAATAATTTAAAATACCTTTTTAAAACATTAGTTTGAATTAGATATTGATCAACTGCAATAAATATATTAATTACTAAAATAAAATTTCAGTTTTAACTTTTTTAAATTAATATTCTACTATCATGGTCTTTGAATCAAATATATAATTACATAAAAATTTATATTAAAAGTTTTTAAGAAGACAAAACTTTTGTTAGAAAATAAAGACAAATATAAAAGTTAATCATAATTTTAAAAAGAAAATAATTATGTATGATGGAATCCAGAATCTCCATATAATTATGTAAGTTTAGTAAATAAGAACTGATCAGAATGGGATATATAGTAATGGCATTGACAGAAGAAGATGTTTGTAGTAACTTTACATAACATTAATGTATATAAGATATTTTCACATATTTTATCATTTGATATTTCTAAAAATCTTGAGAGTTTTCCCCCATTTTATGATTAAGTTAAGTCCCAAAAGATTAATTATCCCAACATTACAAAACTAATATGAAGCAAAAATTGGATTTTAAGTCAAATGAATTAGCATTGTCATTGAAATTGTCATAATCTCAATAAGTTCAATCAATTATTAATTATGTTAGATCTCAATTTATAATAGAGGGATAAAATATGAGCATGACAAGGAAAGTCCATAATGTAATAAAATACATAAGTAATAACAATTATTATTATCTATTATTTGTTCAATATAAATCCTATACAAAACATGCTGCTAAGTACTTCAAATATTTAATTATTAAAAACAAACATATCTCTATTTCACATGAAGAAAATATTTACAAATGTTAGTTCTTATATCTACTATAAGATAGAAGATTTGAAATTTAATCGTATTTCTAATTCACTAATTTGAGAACAAAACCAAAATTATATATTTTTTTAAAAAGCAAAATATACGTATTAAACCCTAGGATGCAGTGTGAGGAGTAACAACTTAGAAGTCGTAAGGACAGATGCAAATACATAAGCTATTTAAACACAGCTGGGTAACATTTAGGGGCACTGTGCTAAGTAATTTAAATAAATGATTTCAGTTAATTCTCATAACTATGTTATTCTATACTATACATAAGAACTGTTAGAAGTCTCTTTTAATAGATTAAGAAACTGTATTAAGGGAAGTTTATAACTTGCTTAGGATTACATATATCATAGGGAGGAATTTACATTTGAACCTGGGATTTCAGACTTTGGAAATTACCTGATCTATACAAGGAAGATGCTGAATGGCATCCTATGAGATTGCAGAGTTTAGATATATTCTAATGACTTTCTTCCAAATAATAATTAAGAGAAAAGTGAATGTCATATGGAAGATTTAATGAAATTGCTATAATGGGCAAACTCAGTAATTTTCATTTATATAATTATTAATTAATCCAATATTAGCTAAGTACTATTGTCAGATGATCTTAGTATTAGGATTATAAATCATACAGAAGAGAAGTAAGGTTTCAAATTATATGGAACTGATATTCTAAGCAGGGAAAATCAATAATAAAGAAGAAACCAGAAAATAAATAAAATAATTGCACACAGTGATTCATAATATTAAAGCAAGAAGACTAATTCAGGTAACAATTGTTAATGGTTTGGGATAATGAAATAGAAAGTTTAGAAAAAAGTTTAGAATGACTTACAGACCTTGAAAAAGCTTCTTGACAGATCAATTGTGGAAGTTGTGGGAAAATCAGATATTGAGGATAATCCAGTTCCTTCAATTTTATCTGTAGTTTGTAATCACAAGTCAACACAATGCTACTTTTTTTTGTCTGTCTTTAATTCATTTGTTATCTGAAAATAACTACTATTGTTGAGTCCACAAGCTAATTGTATTTCTATTTAATATTTGAAACACAGAGGTAAAATATGCTTAATATATAATGTAACTGAGAATGGATAATATTGCCAGTTTAAAAATCAGCCTTATAAGGAAAAACACCAATAAAAAATTATCCTGAATGTGAAAATACATAAGCAGAACTTTTGTTTTTCCTATCAACAGTTTGTGAAATACAAAGTTTTATACTGAATAGGCCTTCTACATTGATCTTTTCTATCTAAATGTGTTAGTATGAAATATTTTTGGTGTGTGAAATTTAATGAATGTAAGATATCAGTAATGTACCTCTGTAGCCTCAGAGTCCCCATGAGTTACTTATTAAAACACTAAAAAATTGTTTGTATGTTTTTATGTATTTATTATTATTTTTTCAGCATATAATGGGGGTATGAATGTTAAGGTTACATATATTGCCCTTGCCCCTCCTCCCCCCTCGAGTCAGAGCTTCAAGCGTGTCCACACCCCAGTTGGTGTGCATCACACTCATTATGTATGTATACACACATCCCCTCCGCCCCACCTGTCCAACACTCGATAAATATTATTCCTATATGTCAACTTAGGTGTTGATCAGTTAATAGCAATTTGCTGGTGAGTCCATGTGGTGCTTATTTTTCCATTTTTGGGATACTCACTTAATAGAATGGATTCCAGCTCTATCCAGGAAAATACAAGAGGTGCTATATCACTGTTGTTTCTTATAGCTGAATGTACTCCATGATATATATATATATATATACCACATTTTATTAATCCACTCATGTATTGATAGGCACTTCAGTTTCTACATCTTTGCAATTGTGAATTGTTAAACACTCATTATTCTCTCTCAAGACTTTTAAAAGCTGTTTCTAAATTTATACTTTTACTGAGAGCTGTTGACCATATTAAAATCTAACTTCCAAAAATAAGATTAAACTTGAACACAGTTTTATGTCTTTAAGCATACTCTATAAAACTTAAGAAGTATGATTTATAGAATGTTTATTTCCTTAAGAAAATATGCAAATGCTTCATTAGGGACAAAGCAAGGCATTTCAAGTTAGAAATCCTTTGTAAAACAAGGGTTTTTTTTAATTCACAAAATACATCAAAATTATTAATAGAGAACAGAAAAATTGATCTGATCTGATGCCACCTTCACAAGTCTTGTAATACAAAAATAAAAAGTCTCTAAATTACAGCTATATCCTTAATAAAATTTAAAAAGCCTGAGATTATCAAAGGAATAGAACAAGTTCTCTAAGCACATGAGTCAAGATCAGAAGTCAATAATTCAGATTAAAGAGGAGAAATTTAGTAATTCTCAGGGTAGTTTGTGTATACATGGTTTTAAGCCTTCACATAGATAAACATACATAGTAATATATACAAATACATGTAAGATAATACATAAGAAATAGAACCCTAAAAGGATGCACTAAATTCATTTTTTAAAAACTATTCTACAGTGAGAATCATGACATCCACAGCAGGCATTCCCTCAGGGTCTACAGCTAGACAATTGCCACGAAAAAATTTTCTCTCTGATACCAGCTTCGACTCAAGTCAAAATATTTAAGGGTTTGTTTTCTTTTTTCCCTACTGTGTTCGTTCTTTAAAAAAGTAATAGTCATGAGCACAGACTCTGGAACCAGACTGCTGGTTCAAACCACAGCTCTCCACATATGAGTCACATGACCTCGGCCAAGTCACTTAACCTCTCTGTGCCTCAGTTGCTTCATCTGTAAATACACCTACCTCACTAGGTTGCTTTGAAGATAAAGGAGTTAATAAGTACAAAATGCAGTGTAGTACACAGTAAGTACCATATAAGTACTCGTGAATAATAATAATACATAATACATATGAAAATCAGGTAGTTGACTATCTTTATGGGACCTATCTATTCCAGTGTGGAAAAACAGAGCAGATAACTCCAAGAGAGGAGCAGATAACATTGGAAATATTTTGGAAAGCCCTGATTCATTCCTCAGGTCAGTATTTATACAGTATTACAGCCCATCGGAAATCAATAAGCCATAGCAGAGGAAGAGAGCCTAACGTGCTCTCCAATTGCAAAAATGACACACATGAGAGCCACTTCTGATCAAGTGATCCACATTGTGGGTCCCCCACACACACACACAAGGCCTCTGATGGCACACACAGGAAGGAGGCAGCATCCTACTTTCCAAATGTAATCATTCAAACCAACCAAATTATTTTTAGACCAGGGATTTGGAAATTAACGTAGGCTTGTCAGCGAGGGGAATAGTAGTTAACAGTAGCTTCAGTTAAAGGCAGCTTTAATACATATGCTACATGCCCCACAGAACGCAAGGCGAAAGGTAGGTGTCGTGTGTATAGGTGTTTTCAGAATTCACCTTGATCAGGTCAACCTCAACAGCCCATCCTTACCTCCAATCTTATGGCATAGAAAAACCTATTCAATTTTCTACTGCATAACCCTTTCTAGAGACCACTTTAAAAGGTGTAATTGTAATGAGCAATTTTTAATAGATAGGCTTGAAATGGTACTGTAATCATTTGGCCATTCATTTTGTATAGCATGAGAAGAAACCAAATTCAGCCTTTAAAGTTTTACATTCGATAGAAATGGATTTAATTCAACTAATTTGATACCCTCCTAGAACACTTTCTTTACCTTTCTCTCTCACATCTCACGGTCTATTTATTCAGCTACCTACATACAGTCATTACAGACCCCTTCTACAGTACCCTTTCGAGAGACACTTTGAGATACACAATGTTTATACATCTGTGGTCAAACCTCTCTCAATCTTTCTATGTAGTCAACTACTATTAGCTATTCCAGAGAAGCAAATTAATAATTACTGTGAGCTTGAAAAGAGACTTCCAATCACAATCAAGTTTGTCTCCTGAGGTTCAAAGCTAACCAAAATGTCACACATACAAGGTGAATCTGAGAGCCTCCCCTAGTGCGTAAGGAGCTATATTAAAAATTACAAGTTGCTACCGATACCATATACTAAAAGCTGCACATACAAACTAGGTATGTCTTATAAAAGTAGTTATTAACTGAAGACAAATTAATGAAGCCTTTGCTTAATTAAAAGGTATCATATCATTCTTGATATGATATCATTCCTGTTTCCCTACTTCATTATTGGTACATGGAACTGCACAAATGTGTCTGCTGTAGATTAACATGCTTCCATGTTAATCTTTTGCATTTTGTTGCATATAATCCTTTTCCCACAGTTCTAATTTTAGATGCAGTCCATCAGAATTAATCTTTTCCCATATAAAGACTGGTCATAGCTAGGATCTAATAGTTTCTCCTTAGTCTATTTTTTTCCTCATAGAGAAATATATAGATTATAATATTAACTGTTCTTTTTTCTCTCACTTTTTATTTTGAAATTACCAACAGATAGGGAAAAAATGTCCACTGTTTGGTCCCCGAGCTAAAGTAATATAGTAACATTGAGTTCACAACTCAACAGCATCATTAGGAATGGGTTACATTGTGGTGATCTTTAAGCATTATTTAAAAAAACACACACACACAAACAAACACACAGTGGTTTTAGAAAAAGTGTACTTCTAGTATCAAAGAAAATCTTTTGGGCTAAAAACTGAATCCAGACTAAGAGATAGACTTAACTTTAAGCTTCTAATATAGTCTGTACTTCTCCAAGTTTATAGAAGTGCTGTTTCACAGAAAATTGAGCCAGTGGATATGCTGTAGAGAGAACTATCAAAAGGCAAAGTCATTTTCATTTGGACAACATAAACTCTGATGAGCTCAGACTCAATTTCTTGGCTTCTTAAAACTTTCAGATTTTTAAATTTTGCACAGTGGTCTCTGAAGCAGAGAGATTTGTCTGTTCCCAATTGTAACAAAGAGGTACAAATATTTATGTTTCATTGGCACTTACCATGGCCCAGGTGAAGTTTAAAATGTTAAATACTCCTATTTTCATTTAACTAATCCAATCTTGGAAGCCTTAGAAGATTATCCCAGCCACTTTACCACACAGCATGTCTTTCTCTTGATTATAATAGTAACCAAGTTCCCATGTTAATCAGAAATGCTCTCTAGCTAGCAATCACAACTAAACCACCACTATGAAAGGGAAAAAGAGGTGTGAAGCTATGTAGATTCTAGAGGGGGTGAGGGAAGCCTTTATTTTTATATACTAGCCACTGACTTTGCCTTCACAGAGACTTGATATGGCAAAGCAAAAAACAGTTTTACAGATACACTTTATTTTGTTAATTCACTTTGCTCCCTAAAAGTGACATCTAAGTCAAGTCTTAAAAACCAAAACAAAATTTAAATACACTGGAGGCTTTTGTACTTAAAAGATACTGAGGGGAATTTTCTAAAGAAAAAAACCTTCTAATGACAAGAATAATCAAACTTGAGTGCGTTTTATAAGACTGTTATGTAAATCCGAAAGTCTCCTCATTTCTTAAAATAAATCACACCAATATTTAACTAAATACTAGGTAAATATCTGCAAGTACTTCAAATACTTAGAGTTTTGATCCTACAGATAAGGTTTGAGCTTTTCTGAAATACTTACTCTCTTATCCTCCAGTCTCTCCTATTCTCTAGTAAACCAATATTAGTCGTGATATTCAAAATAAGACAAAAATAGAAATTCTGAGTATTTCAAACTTCTTCCAGGTAAAGCTCTATGGCTTTTTAAAGACATAGCTATAATCAGAAAGGCCTGGCACATTTCAGACCATGGTTACTTTGCAATTCCACTGTGACTCCATATTTACTTAGTCCTACCTTGTCCCAGCAAAGGTTAAGATGGCTTACAAAAATACACACAAAATTAACCATAAAATTAATTATAAGGGGTTGGCAATTTTGGAAAAAGGAAAAAGGTATGTTATGTCTACATTGACATAATGAAAAAAGGTCTAAAAAGTTATACCCCTATTTCATAGCACATGTCACTTCTGAATAGTACAATTATGGATAAGTTTTTTTAAAGATGCATTTTTAAAAGTAGGTGAGAAATTGATTAATATAAGATGTCCAGGTAGGTGAACTTTTTTGAACATATTTTCATATTTTCTTTTGCTCTCTCAAATGTGACTTTGAGAGAGGTCTTCTGTTTTCTAGTTCCTCAGTCTGTTTTCCAAGTCTGATTGGTTCAGAGGAATTTCCTTTGGGGCCGCAGAAATAAAGGACAGCCTACCCCATCAAAAGAATCATGTTTGAAGTCCATTATTGCTTCCACCATTTAGATCTGAATAGGATGAAGGATTTAAAAAGTAAAGAGTTCTAAATTGGATTTGGGCATCATCTTTAAAAGATGGTTGGCTTTTTGGGTAGGCAGGTACTGCACAGACCTTCTGAATATAAAATGAAGATAAAAAAACAAAAAAGAACTAACTTTTTCCTGGGGAAAGGGACAGGGAAAAAACCCACACCTTTGTAAGGTTTCTGGGGTGCAGCTATGTGAGGCTTTTTTAAGGCAGCTTCAAGCCAAACAACACTGTCTTGGCATCACATCTCACAACAAAACCCAAAGTGACTCAGGTTTAAAACAAAAATCCCTAAGTTTTAGTCCAGTTTTAAGGAAAAACCATCATATTTCCCCCACAAAATTCCAAACATATACCAATAATCACCTACTAGCTGTCTCTTCTCAAACTTCCAACTTCTATAGCCAAAATGTTTTCACTTGCAACAGACCTACCTTTATCCTTTTCTCTGAGGTTTTTAACAAACACATTTTGTCCTTTCTCTCCAGAGTTTTCTTGAGGCTTCTTGAACATCTAGTCTTAATCCACGACACTGTGCACACTGTCATGTACACGTTAGCATCTCGAAATCTGTGCATGGAGAGCTGAAAACCACGTCTACTCTGAAACAATGCCCAAGACACTGCCTTCACAACTAGGTCCTAAATACACCCTAGGCAGAGTCCATATCTGACTTACTCTGTAGCCCCCAGTAGGTGCCTAATGCAGCGCTCTGTGCCTAATGCAGTGATATACTTTCTTAAACGGCAGTGACCAGGACTGGCTGGGAAAGTTTCTAAGAGGGAAAAACACTGCGACATTTCCAAGTGTCTCTTAATTTGGAAAGAAAGAATAACCATTAGGAAGTGCCCTCTCAAGTGCCTGGAAACCTTGTCCAAGTTATCCCCAGAAGCACAATAAAATCCAGGTGAAGGAACAGAAGAAGCCCAAAGCTATCACAAAATAAAAGACCTGAGTTCCTCTTTAACAGCCAGGAGAGGTGGATTTAGCCTTTGGATATTCAGGGCTACCAGACCCATTTCCAACTCTAATTGGTCTTGAATTGACCCTTCTTCTCAGTCCTTTTGCTAGTAAACTGCTAAAACAACATGGATCACACCTTGTTCTTACTATCGGAAAGCCTGTGGTACAGCTGGCACAGCCATGGGCATCCTAAATTCCATGATTAGGACCATGAACAGACTGATTCCATCATCTGAAACTCCCAAGGAAGCAAGTCTCTCTAGGTTAATACCCAGCCTTTGAATCCCCCACATCCAGTGCAAAGAGTAAGATTCTATAATATAGAAATTAATTATTCTCTAATGTTCTTTAATTAAAGAAACTGAGCATCGACTTTGTTTTTTTAATTAAGCCCAACTTCAGGTATTTTTCAATATTGTGACGTTTAGACATTCGATTTGTATATGTTCTATTAAAAGACACTTCGACTCATATCAGCATAGAAATTAATATATTCACATATATAAACTGATCAATATTCAATACAAAGAACATTTTTAACAAAATAAAAGCTATTAAAATGACTATTATTTTGAAACAATGAAGAATTGACCACAAAAAAAAAAAATTCTTGGATACAGGAATGGCAGCTTAAGTCCCAGCTACTCAGGAGGCTGAGGCGGGAGTATCACTTCAGCCCAGGAGTTCGAGGCCAGCCTGGGCAACATAGTTAGACCCTATCTCTAAAAAAAAACAACAAAGTTTTTAATAAAAAAATTTTAACAACAGTAAGTATTTTTTAAAAACAAAGATTTTTTTTTAAAAAAATTGATTGGTAATCACATGCTTTTATTCCTCTTACTTGTCATTTGCAAGAATCCGAATTTCATTACACACATATATTTACTAATGCACAAGGCAAACTAACCGACCACATCACTCCTACGTAGAGGAGAAGGAACAGGTTTTAAAGAGGCAATACTATAGTTCCATTTAATGGACACTCATTTAAAATAATAATAATAATAAAGAGGACTGTAATAAGCATTGTTCAAAAAAAACCCCCCAAAACCAAGAACTTCCAAGCCACCCATATTCAAGACATTCCTACCCCCAAATGCCTTGCCAACTACTTGAAAGGGGCTTCTCTCTTGAATGTGAGATCTCCTCCTAGCCACCTCCCTCCCTCCTGTGCATGCTGTTTTTAACTCCATCAAGCTATCCTTTCTCATCCACTGTCTCTACTCACACCATCCCACTGCAATCCCTCTTTTTAAAAAGCCAAGAGCTTCCATCCAGTTATCAAAACCCAGGACACAGTTTGGTCCGTATCTTGCTGCACTGACTTGCTGGCTGTGTTCTTCTTGCTTCTCACTACTCCACTCTCCTGTGCTCATCGCCAATTGGACTATTCTTTCTTCATCACTTTCTCCTCCAAACATACACTGAATGTTATGTTTCCCAAATTTCCTGCCCTGTTCTTTTCCTTTCATACTCTATGTGCTTCACCAATTCCATCCACTCAAATTTTAGCCATCTGCAATGTCTATGCCTGCAACTCAGACTTCTGGGCTAAATTCTAGTCCTGGACATTCAAATGACTACTGGACATCCCTTCAGAATGGACCATCAATAAGCCCATTAAACTCTGCACATCTGAAACCGAACATCTACCTTCCCTCCAAAACCAAAGACATCTCCTATATTTCCTAACTTGGCAATGACACCATCTTCCAAACCAGAAACCTAAAAGTCACCCCTGTTCTCTCAATCACCCCTGTCTACTCAATGGATTACTTCCTTAATGTTTTTGAAAATGGTCTCACATCTCTATCTCTACCTCCCATGCACCTACTGTAAGCCCTTCAACATCTCCTTCTGGAGTGTTCAATAATATCCTAACTGCCCTCCCTGAGTCCAGTTTTGGTCTCAAACCTGCCTCTCCTATGGTCATCAGGGTGCTTTACGTAAAGTCTAGTGACCACCGCACTCCCTCGTTTACAGTTCTTCGATGGCTTTTCTTCACCCGTCTCAGGGCTTATGCTCCTGAGGGTGGCATATGAGGCCCTCTGCATCCCAAAGCCTGCCTCCCGCACCAGCCTCTCGTCCCACCACCTTCCACCCGGAATGTTCTGTTTCAACATCACCAAAACACTCATGATTCCCCACTGAAGCCCTGTGTTTCACACCTCTATCCTCCACCCACCCAAACCCTCTTCAAGCTCCTCCGGGGCAAGGGCAGTAGCCCAGACAGTTGTCACTTCAGTGCTTAGCCCAGCATCTGGCTCCTAACAGGGGCCATGTGAATGGTCAGTGATAAATGACGGGAGACAGGATATGGCACATCCAAAATGGATGACACAGGTACAGAGGGTAGAGGGATTTGGACTCATGTTGAGAGTCATTGCAATGAGGCTGAACGTGCTATACACTGTCCACAGAGAAGTACGAGAGCGCCAGCAAAAGCTCGACGACCCCGATTAACACCCACCGCAAACCTGGAGTCACTACGCTACTTTTTGGAGAAAACACGTTGTCTACCCGCTGAGCCTGCTGCCATCATGAGGCACAACAGTGGACATCCTGGTGATGTGCTAAGCACAGCTGGTGTGTACAGAATGCTTACTGTGTATCCAGAACTTTACTGGAAACTCTGCATGAATTACATCTCTCAGTCATCGACACTGAGAGGAAGGAACTATTGTCACCTCTGCTTTATGGTGGGGAAACGAGGCTCAGATATCAAGTAACTTTACTAAAAGCACAGACATTTAACATGAAGGACATTATTCACCAGTTGGTTCCTGGTAGGGGGTGTGTGGGCTCAGAGCTCCCCACAGGCAATGGGATCTGTGCACCAGAAACTTCCTTCTAACACCAAGGACCTGGTGCTCTCCAGAAGCACTCTGTGTGCCGTCAAATAATGGTGCACACACAGGCTCTGCCCATATACAGCTCCAAGACAGCTGCTCTGGGCCTTACCTGTATGCTCAAAGCACACAGAAGATTCTAACTTTGGCAATTTGGGAGGGTGACAAATTAGTAGAGGTACATAGTACATAGTGGGCCACATATAGGGCCAGGGTCGGAGATGACACCCAGGCAACCCAGAAGTGTGACCCTGTCCCTAAGGTCAGAGCAGAGGAGAGAGAGCCAGTCAGGGGATAAATGGAACAAGTCAAATCTGAGTGTGGACCTTCAAGATTTCCCTGCAGCCACACTCCACCAGCATAAATTAATAGTCTTCTAAAGTCCTAAATCCATGAGTGTCCTCCTAGGACCAACATCGAGAGGTAATTAGACAGAGTGGTTAGTGACACAGCCTCTGGAGCAATACTGTCTGGGTCTGAATCCCTAGTCTACCACTCATTAACCTTGGCAAGTCATCAAAACTCTCTGGGACTCAGTAGCCTCATCTTTTAAATGGAAACAATAATTATAACAGCCTCATAAGGTCATTGTCAAAACTAAAAGGATGATAACATGGAAAGCATTTAAAACAGTGCCTAGCACGCAGGAAATGGGAGCTGTTACTATTATCACTTTTTCCATCAATAGGATCATGGAAGCCCCCTTCTGGGCCAGGACAAATTCTAGGTGCCACATAGATGCCATATACATGAATAGCAGAACATGGTGGTCCCACTGGAGGTCACACCAAGATTCTACATAGAAGATGTTTCTAAATCCCCCACCCCACCTCCCCAATTCTTACATATACCTTTTTTCTATAAATGTGACAGTTTTGATCAAATTAAGTCAAAACTTACTTAGGCTACAGTATATATTTTTTAAATGTAAAGGCAAAAGAGCAGGTAGATTAAGCCTGCTTGATAACATCCCCTGGCTTTTTGAACAGACAGGCTGAGTCTTAGTCTGCCAGAGAGAGCAAAGAAATAGAAAAGAAAGGAGGAACAGGAGGAGTTTTCAGGCTTATAGATAATCAGTACAGCAACTAAAAGAGCCAATGTCTAACTAGTCATTTTGAATCGAAACAAAACATCCTAAAACTGACTGAAATCCTTGGGATATTAGTTGACCTTAATGAAGGATGGGTATTCTTTATAAATCATTAAGAAATGGCATAAAAAAGTATGCCTTGGTTTCAATATTGGGTGGTAGATGGATAAATTGCTAATTGAAAGACAAGAAAAGTGGCTTCAACTAACCATCAGAAAAGCTTACAGGCCTAGCTTACAAGTTGTATTTAAGACTCTAGCCCTGAAATTCAGGGCTAATGCCATAATTAATAAGGACATGATAAAATATCTCAGCCAATATTATAGTGCAGGTCTATTCAAGAAACATTTACTGGCCAGGCACGGTGGCTCACGCCTATAATCCTAGCAACCTGGGAGGCCGAGGAGGGAGGATCACTTGAACTCAGGAGTTTGAGACCAACCTGTGCAAGAGCCAGACCCCATCTCTACTAAAAATAGAAAAATTGGCTGGGCATCGTGGTGCACACCTGTAGTCCCAGCTACTTGGGAGGCTGAGACAGGAGGATTGCTTGGGCCCAAGAGTTGGAGTTTGCAGTGAGCTATGATGATACCACTGCACTCTAGCCTATGCAACAGAGTGAGACTCTGTCTCAAAAAAAAAAAAAGGAAAAGAAACATTTATTGAGTTATTCCTATGAGTCAAGCCCAATTTCTGCATTATAGTTGCTCACCACCCAGTGCTGGCCACTCACCCATGAGCAACACAGGACAACCACCATGTCACATACAGGGTGTCAGGAGAGCAGGGGGGAAGGGGAAGCTTGGGGTTCTGAACAGAGAGGAGAGGCAGAATTAGGAAACAACCCTTTGCACCTTGGGGACTAGCCTAATTTACATACCTTATTCCCAAGCAAGGTGCATGCACATATGCCTTAAATTAATAAACTATTATGTGCTGGACCAAACCCATCGGTCATTTCCATGAAGGTCAAGTCCTCTTTTGTTTCTGTTGCGGTGGGGACCTCTAGGTAGCCAAAAAGGGATGCAGATGTTTCTAGGATGTAACGTAGTAGTAACATAGCTACAAAAGTTACTAAACATTTGTATTTCGTAATCTATTTCCTTCTACTGTAAAGTGTCCTTATAAATCAACCGAATCAAACTACGAGTTTTGTGGTCCTAAGAGATTAAATGATTTGCTCAAGGTCACAAAGTTCATTGTGACAGAGGCCTGAACTAGCCCTGGTTTCCTGGCTCTCCATATAATGATCGTTTAGTTAGACAAAACTGCCTCTTAAGTGTGGAGATGACAGCCAGACACAGAAGCAACACTGGGAGCATTTGTTATATTTGCTCATCAGAAATTCTGTCTGTGAAACAGACAGATAACACAGCCATCCAGAGGAAGTTACTGGCTTGCTGTTGATTGAGCCTGAGAAAGGCACAGAACAGGCCAGGAGAAAAATGGGGGAAAAGCCCAAAGCAGCAGACCTCTGCCGAGACCAAAGGCTGGGGTGCTCACTCGTGCGTGGGCAGCACCAGACAGCACAAGGCAGCACCCCATCAGGGGAAGGATGGATCTCTAAGCAGGGCACTGAGGGGCGGCTGGCTTCTCCTGAAGACCCACGTGCTACTTCTGCTGGATGATTCCGTGCAGAGGCAGAAGATGCCTTGGAATTTGTGCAGCACCACAAAGATGCCTCAGCAGGTAACGAGTCAGGAAGGAAAGCCAGACGGAATTTCCACTATCTCCAAGGAAAGTGGAGAATGTTTCCTTCTTACCATCTCAAAAATCAATTCTAGGTAATGAAGAGTCAACATCCAAATGTCTCCTAGCAATTCCTTGCTCAGATTTATTTCATCTTTTCCCTCCTTCGCCCATCTAGCTCTCCCCTGCGTGGCCATCTCATCCACCTCTGCCATCTCCAGTTCCAGCTTCAGGGGCAACAGTGGTTAAGTGGTGCAGCAGCAGGGCCTGGGCATCAGCAGTCAGCCCCCTCCCCGCCACCAGGCCAGGGCTGTCAAACAGGGAAGGAATGGGAAGACTCTTTGGGTCATCTGCCGCTGGCCCCACTCAGAAGCAGATAGGTCAGGTGTGCCCAACCCACGTACATTCAGCAATGCTGTCTCCTCTCCACCTTCTATTTGAGTCATCAGAGATGTCATTATTTCCATACGCTTCTCCTAATAAAGAAAGTAACATCCTTCTAAAGGCACCGTGGTCATGCGAAGTACACAGCAACTGGGCAACCAGGTCTTGTTTACCATAAGGAGGTGCCAGGGTGGGGCCTACACCAGTATAATCCTCGCCACTGTCCTCAGGCCTGTCCACAGCTCTGCAGCTTGTACTCACCTCCGCCAGGTACGCGGCCTCAGTATCAGCACGCGCAAGCACACAGACGCGGGGCAGGCAGAGTGCGGGAACGCGCGGGCTCCCTTGCCCTGCTCGCCTATAAGAATAGAGTTAATCAAGCAAGAAGCTCAGTGAAAACTGGAGATAGAGAAGTTCTTATTAACGTATTGACACCTGCCAAAAAGCCTGGCCTATCTCAACGAGTCACTTTACTTTCACATATACCTGGGTCCCTCACCAGGACAAAGAAAGGAAAAACAAAGACGACTTTCAGATAACTATGCTTCTCACAGCTATGCAGTCAAGAGGGGGAAAAATGCCTTTTATCGCTTCCTCTGGCACTAACTGAAAACTCTGGACTTTGGGGAGGCTATTATAAAAAGGTTAAATATGAGACTAGATAATGATATACCAAGGGACTCATGTCAGGGTTGTTTGAACACCACTCAGAAGCAATTGCTGTTGAGAGTTGGCGACCGCTTGAAAGAGCTCTGAAGAAGGCCAAGTCTGCAAGTAAATGCCTCCGCCGTGCCCTGGGAGGAGCAAGCTGAAGACTTCTTATTTTGCACACACATCCCCAAAAACATTTGTTCTCCATTCCTTAATTCAAAGATTACTAGGTACACATATCTAGTAATTATTTCCTATATGTGGCATATTTTCTTGTATTGTTTTTGGTTTAATTCTACTTTTACAAAGACATAGCTTTATATACACAAATCCACCCTCCCCCTTTCTTTCACCGAGAGCTAGAGAGGTTTGTGGTCTACATCTTTAGACTTCATATTTCATTTATTCTAAACAAGTCTGTCAGTCAATTATTTAATGTTATTGTGCTGATAAGAGTTTACTTCAAAGTGTGAGTGCTGACTATAAGTTCTATAAACAATATGGGGGAGATTATTATGATACCTGTATTTATTTTAAAAGGAAGGGAGAACAGAGGTGGATTTCTATCAAAAGGAGCTACTGTGTGTTGTTATATGTCATATACATGGTAAATATTTATTTACAATCTTTGATTGGGTTTAAATAAAGCCAACAAAAAGGAAAGCAGAGTTTACTTCAAAAGTCCTGTTTATGTAACTTAAAAATCAGTATGTAACCCTTTCTCCTGCCCCTAAAACTACAATGGTCTCCCCATACAAAATCTGTAGTATTACCCAAAGCACCTCCTGCTATCAATTACAGGGTTATGAATATCTAGCCACTAAAGCTATCTGATTGGCTTAACGTCCCCTGTGCTTTATAAGGATAACCACACAGTGTATAATTACACAGTCCCCAGAAGATACTTATAATTGCATCACGGGGCATTTTGTGAATGTTTGGGACAGTGATTAGAGGACCACAAAGTGACAGTATCGCAACTCTTGCCAGCTAGAATGTAAATGAAGCACCCTAAAATTCAATTATAAGAGTCCTTCAGGTATTAAATAATTATAATACAAATCACATTAAGGGGGCAAGATTTTTTTTTAATTGAACTGCCCCCATAATCCCTGAAGATTATATTTTTTAATAGTTTGTAAAACAACACAGCTAGATTTTCAGATTTTTATTTCTTTGTCCAACCGGAAAATCTGTACCAAAGGTAGAACATTCAAAACTCTCCTTTCTTCTCTTACTTTGCCACCTACTTATTTGGTGACCTGGTAAGTGAGTTGGGTCTCACTGTAACTCCACTCGTCCCATAAACGTGCTACACAATTAGAATGTCTACATCATTCTGCAAATATAAAATGGCTTAGAGATATTTACAAATTTAATGAAATGGAAACAAAGATAATTCATTTATCTGAGTTTTCACCCCGAAGTATCTTACCATTTCTTACGCTCACCTTTTTCCTCTTTTCTCCAGCTGTTTCCCTCTAGGTCTTTCTGATCCCTACTCTTCCCTCTGCTCTCTCCACCATCTCTCCCTCTGGGGATGCTGTGATAGTTGTAGCAAAACCTCCAGGACTGGTCACAGTTGGTCCCATAGTGCTCAGGGCAAGGACAGGGAAGAGTCAAGTGTAGGCCTTTTTCAGTCATTACCTTCTTGCTTCCATTTCTTAAAGACTGGTCCCCTGACTTAGGGAACACAGGGAAAGTCAAAGCAGAAATACTCCTCCCCCTGACTCTGACTTGTGTAAACACACTATCAAGGAAAGGTTGAAAGGATGTTCCCACACTGAAGGAGCTCAGACAATCAACCTCGCAAGTCAACAGAACACAGGACCCCAATCATTTCTCCAGATGCTCTGAATCACTTCCAGGGCACATGCATAAACTTTCCCACTCCCTGAATGCCACAGCAAGTGCACACCCACTTACAGCAGATTTGTAAACACATCTATTCACCACTGAAAAACGTTTTTTTCAAGGCCGGTGATCAAAAATGTAAAAACTAAGGCCTGAAAAAATATCAGTTCCCGTCACAGAGCCCAGTGTGAAAACAATCTACATACATATGTAGATTTATTTCCCTGTAGATTTGGCCTTGCAATGACATTTGCTTACAAGAAAAAGAAATTCACCTGTTCCAACACCATAACCTAACCAACCTTCAAGGGTGTTCTGCAAAAAAAGGTCCTATAGAGACTAAGAACTTGGTGACATTTGGTGGCTCCTTGATCAGAGTGTGAATATCACCCGTTTTCTCCTTTTAGCTCCTGAAATAAAAATATTCTCATGCACGAAGCACAATGGCACAGGCTACAGCCCTCCTCATGGCGTGTGATTCTCTCTGAGACTCGCCTTCTGCTGTGTTTGAAGGAACCTCTCCCAGGACCACGTAGCCCTTTGGAATCGTCCTTTGCACTTTGGAGTCAAAAGAAAAGGATTCATAATGGGTGACTATGACTACAGAGAGGGTAAAGTCATAAAGGATTCAGGGTGACCGTAAAACTCTGGCCAAAGCGGAGCACACGAACAGGACAGCCAAAGAGACCCCTCCAGAGGAGAGTGGAGTTAATTAGCCTTTTTATGCACACACACATGCCGGCTTCACACATTGAAAAAAATAGACCCACGCCAAGCAAAGGGTCTATTTCAACACTGGCTTGTAAAAACTAGATAGACGGGCACTCTCTATTCTTTCTAGCAGCAACCCTGGCCCTAAACACTTGCTGAGTTTAGCTATTCAAGCCATAAGAATAAAGAAGGCATGTGCAAAGTGCTCTGAAAAGCATTAAAAACAAAACTAAACAACTTTCACAGGAAGTATTGAGCCCCGATGAATTAACAATGAATTAATAACTGGCATTCCTGTAGCAAATTTTCCCTTTGTAATATAGCCACTGAGCTGCTGCAGGAACACATCCCAATTTATACTTGTTGAACAAATGATTTGATCAGTGACCAAAGTAAGGAAGAGGGGTGAATGTTTTCCAAGCATGAGCTTTTCTGCATGGCCTGGGTCAGCCACCGCACAGCGAGGCTGGCAGCGGGCCAAGAGCCCACTTGCCAATGAGACTAGAAGTCTCTGAAGAGCTATCATCCACCCGATGCTGGGAGAGTTCTCCACACAAAAGCCGGCCACCGGGTTCAACAACTGGCTTGCCATGGCACCATATGCTCCACAATATTGTCCTGCTGCAACACTGGGGCCCGTCTTCAGTGTCCCCGTGTGCTGCACAGCTGTCAGCCCAGAAGCTGTTTTATCAATTATTTTCACTGTTTTATTACGTTTCTGGTTATTCAAATCAGTGTAACCCCGCTTGATGCACCCGGTGAAAAATGGCATCTCCCTCCCCCTCCTCCTTCAACCTAATGAATTGCCTTTTTTCATGTCAAAGAGTAATGAGCACCAAACCACATAATATTTATTCATGGAACAAAATACACAGGAATGGAGTTGGGGCAGCAGAGGCAACTCCTGGGTGACAGAAGAAAAACTGGACATTTTAAAGGAGCTCCCCACTCTGACCTCTGGTGATACTGGGTAACATGTAGAGGGCAATCCAAACCTTTTGGCTCTCCCCATTCTTCCCTGGGGGCCCCTTTTCAAGCAATGCCACCATGGTCAATGCTTGGAGACTCTGCTGCTGAGAGTTGACAGTAACCAAATGTAACTCACCCTGTTGACTTGACTATGAACCATCAAAACATTTTCTTTCACAGTGAAATTCCACTGAAAAGCCTCTTGTTGTTTGTCTTACGAGCAATAGGCCTGTAAATCTCAGAACATTCTTGGTAGATCCCCTTTTTCCTCTATATCATCCTAGCCTCCACTGTGGATGAGGGCATGATTTGGCCCAGGGAGGAAGAGCCATAGAAATAATGGTGATGCTGGAGCCGTTCCAACCTCCATGACGTCAATTTCACCCCTCCCCACTTTTTGCCATAATCAATCACACTCTGCTCTACAAGTTTTCTTATTAATCCAGCACTACTAAGTCAAGTTAGTGCTGAATGAGTCAGGTTTCTTGAAGGTCACTTCCTCAAAGGCATGAGCCACCAAAGTGAAAAGACAACTATGTTTTAAGGTAAGGTAGTTATTAAACAAAGGTTCCTCAAAAATGATACACGCTTATGCTAAGGGAGGGGTTGAAGTTAAACAGCACCATGAACAATCTACAGAATTCTAACAAGAGTGACTGGGTTGCTTTTTCTTCCTCTCATTTTATTACTCAGCATCTTGAATTTCTCTATCTCAAAATTCTATTTTGAAAATTAAAAAGGAGATTCTTTTAAACTATTAAAAGTGGTTACATTTTTTTTTTTAATTCACAAAAGTAGTCACTTCTTCCTACCCCTGTGTCACTCACATGGTCGTATGTCTTAACATTGAAGAATTTCTTATATGGATACTTTTCCTCAGGCCCGGCAAACGAATCCTTTTCTTAAGCAATCCTCTTGTTTCCTCCTCTTACAGTTTCATTTCTGAAAGTCTGCCAAAGCTAATTATCTCTATTCTCAAATTTATTGCTCTTCAGTGTATCATAAACACATATATTACAAAAAGTTGAAGAAAATAAGTGAAGCGTGCATTACACTGTGAAGAAAAAGACAGACATAAATAATTACCCAAAGTATCCACTCTCTCTGTTAATAGAGTCATGAAAATGACACTACAAAAAGTGTATGAGAATACCAAAGCCTGCCGATCCCCCTTTCCTCTTCCATAGATGGTGGTTCCCGCCCCCCACAAGCCAATACCAGGGACTCCCATTACTTTAGAATAAAGAAGGAAGCAAAGTTCTCAGGTTTGCAATCCTCTGACATTCCAGACCACAGATAAACAAGAAGCCTACCAAACCAGTAACACCAACAACCTGTGCCTCAGCGCAGGGAACACAGACACGGTTCTCACAAGTACACACTGTCATTAAGTTCCCTCACTTGAAACTATTGTCACACATTTCTGAGTGTTCCAATCTCAACCACAAATTTAAAGTTAATAAAAACCCCCTGAATGATTCATATCAGTTCTTTAAATCCAAAAACAGGATCAAACACTAAAAAAGCAACAGCCCATTTGAATTACAATAACCTGGATGCCACATAGCCCTGATCCCCAAAGTTCCAGTTTGTTATACCCTGTCACCCTCGGAGTCACCCTTACATGTTCCTAGTTCATTGTGGGCTCCAGACATATCCACTCGAACAAATACAACGTTCCAAAAGTATTTTTGAGTACGATAATTTACTATTATGGACAAACAACTTTTTCAAATATTCTTTCTCTAGGTTCTAAGAATAAAGCAGCATGCACTCCAAATCTAAAGTCATTGTTTCCAAGCTCCATTGAAGAAAATGAACGTGTTTTTAAACACCCAATAGCAGCTGCAACACATTTCAGAATTCCTAGTTACACTGCAAAATACATTTTCAACCATTTAATCATAACAACTTCTAAACTCAGAAAGTTGCTTGTTTATATAAACCACCTCTGTTTACCAAACAGACAATCTCCGGGTAGAGGGCTACCGCAGGATGTGAGTAGTAAGAGAATGTTAAGATCCACGAGGTGCTGATCTGCACACAGCACCACGAGGAAATACCTGAAGTGATTAAAGATAAACACCACCTGCATGCTCTGCAAAGGCGTCCTCTGCGATAGCCACACTCTCTCCTCCCCGAGATAAGGAGGAAGGATGGATTGAAATACCACAGTGGATTACCGCTGAGGACCAAAGGAGCTGGGAACAGAAGACGAGAGCATGCAAAGGGAATGTATGTTTTACTCCTGCTGGGAACTTAGACATGCTGAAGCCCAAACTCAAGAATAAATAATTAACACTTAGAATTTCTTTTACTTAGTATCTAGAAAACTTGGTTGAGCTCTGACATATGTCAGATTTCTTTGCACAAATATTAACATGAACCCCAAGATCCTCCTATTTATGAATTCATATCCGGTTACTGAACTCTCTTCATGGCTATTCTGTCAAGATTAAAACTTGAACTTTTACCGCATTTTTCTTTAAAAAAAAATGATCTGAAACACTTTTTATAAGCTATGTTTAAAAAAGAAATTCCATAAGGTAAGACCTGATTCTACTCATTTATTACCTATTATAAATCTCTGGACTCTTTCAAAGAAAATCTCTAGAGTCTCTGGACTCTTTCACAAAAATTTAAGAAAATGTTTTCCAAAGGAATTACAAATTAGATGTTTACTGCAACATTGCTGTAATTTCAATAGCCTTCAGAAAATAGTTTTCATCTAATAGTTATTATAATCAGATAGGTATGAAATAACTAGTGTTCAAAACATTTAGAGAACCAATTCTCCATCTATAATCGTTATCAAGGTAAGTATGATACTTCATGCAAAATGCAAGACAGTTGTCTACCTTATATGTAGTGAAAGTCAACCTTGAAAGAAAAAATTCTAGAGCAAGAAATGAAAGAAACAGATCCAAGAAAAAGCAGAAGCAAACATGTCATAAATAAGATGGCACTCCTCAGAGGACAGCAGAGTAGTTAAACTAAACACTCAAGGAAAAGTCAAAGGCTGAAATTGTACGGCATGACCACAGCAGCAACTAAAAATCTCTCAGTTTATCATCTAGGATGGCCTAGGTACAAAACTAGGAGACAAGTTTTTTACGTACACAACAAACTCTTGCTATTTAAGCCACTCAAAAGAAGATATCTAGCTGTCTTTATTTAGAATGAAGCAGCCTTCTTCCCTAAAGCTGGTGCTGCTGATCACATAGCTGCATTAACTTAGCTGGCCAAAGGGTTTTCACATTGAGAAGCTGTGTGGCCCAGCTAAATGGCAAAAAATGGCTAAAGAGAATTCAGGTGACAAATTGAAGCATTACTCTTAGTTTATTGGAATCACTTGGTAGAGACAGCGTGTAAAGTTTAGGCCCCCAATTACTTACATTCTTGCTTTGGGTTTATTTCTCTGGTTCAAATCATTGACATCTACCCCTTGTATAGAGTTCCAGGTCCTACTGTCACTGAGGCAAAGGTGAAAATGAGGTGGTGGCAAAGGAGATGGGGAAAGGAGGGACACCAAGGCCAGAGGTGTGTGAGTGAGGCCAGGAGACAGCAGAGTTGTGGTCCCCATCACAGAACAGCAGGGCCAGGCAAGGACCAGCTCTACCATGTGCCTTCATTCTGGCTCCTATGCAAACTGATAAAGCAAAGTCAAGTAGTCGAGAGCTGCTCCTTGGGAAAAGCATGACTACTTAGAAGATGCAGTTGCTCGGACAACCTTTCCAAGAAACAACACTGCAGTCAGTGAAGGCAGAATAATGTAGTAGCCAAGAGCACAGATTCTGGAGCCAGACTGCTCCAGCTATTGTAAAAATGTAGGCTATAATTATTATTTTCTTGGCGTAGGGAAGCTGCTATGCCAAAGGCAATCAAAATAACCAAGAACTCTGATGAAGGGCAGTCTTCAGACCACGTCAGCACTTGTGTATAATGAAAACTGATAGGACTTCTCACTGTCTAAACAAATGCCATAAGGTGACTGTCGAAGCAAGTCCGTTTTGATGCATTTTCTACAGTTGGCCAGGTCAGCAGGCTGTTATTACCATGTTACACAGATGACTGGATTAGTCAGGGTAATTTAACCTATGGGAAGTAGCAACTCGAAGACCTGAGATTTTTACGACCATTCAAATCTGCTGCACCCATGAACACCCCCCGGGTATTGTGTCACCAACTGAAATACATTTCACAAATAAAGCCACACAATCAGGCCTGTGAGACACGAAGCTCAGGAAAGGCAAACAGAACCACAAACTTGTTCAAGGAAGTGAATGTTCCACCTGCAGAATGAGCGGGAGCTGGCTAACCAGGCTCCTCATTCAGTCACCTCCTCTGTAGGACGAGCTAAGAAAAAGGAACATCACCCTTGTAAGATGTGTTATCTGCCAGACACACTACCTTTAAAAGCTAGTAATGTTCTATAAAAGACCAACACTAGTTACTAGAGCTGATTTTTTTTAAGCTGTGTTTTTAAGAAGACACAATTATCATTTGCCCTAAAATGGGCTATAATAAGATTAGATTGAGAGATTTTTCTGCCAATTTTTTCCTTTTTATACAAATTACGTCTACAGAAAGAACCCCAAATTTCTGCTACGGAGATGCTCACATACATACAAGGGATATATGGATAAGGATGTTCATTGCAGCAACATTTGATTAGCAAAAAATGAGAAACTACCAAAGTATCTATCAATAGGGGAGCATTCAATAAATTATTCACAATATGGAATGCTATATAGCAGTTAAAAAGAATGAGTAGAGGAAATATATGTACCAACTGGGGTGGATCTCTAAAACATATTAAATGGAAAAAAGTGTATCTCAGACAAATATGCATAATATATTCCCATTTATGAAGAAAAAACTAATGTGAGATTATGTACAACATATAATCGAACAGAAGAAGGTCTGTAGAGAGATACTCTAGACTATGGTAACTTCTGAGAAAGGAAATAACATTGAGGGAGGGGAATTAAGTCCCTTCTCAATCTATTTACTTTCATTTAGTAATTTATTCAACAAATATTTAGAGTTCCTTCTAGGTACAGGTAGGTCCTTCAAGTTATAAAGATATAAAAATGAATAAAGAGACAAAGTCCCTGCCTTTCTCCAATGTTCCAGCCAGATGAACAATTTTTGCTGGGACGTATCTACTCATCAAGGCAGCCTATTTCATCTTTGAACAGCTTTAATTTTCATAAAATTGGCTTTTAAATATATATTACCAAAGCCTGAGTCCTAATAACCACCAATCAATGATCCTGAATGTATCCCCTTGAGGTCATAAAGAGCACATTTGATCTTTCCTTCACGTGACAGCCCTTCACATATTTTAAGAGAGCAATCCTGTCACCCCCTAAATCAGATCAAACACCTCCAGGTCTTCCAACGGCTCTTCATATGACACAGTTTCAAGTCTTTCTATTTTCCTGCATGTTTCTTTCTAAATGCCCTCCTCTTTGTCTGATTTCCTCTAAAAGCTTGATGTCAAGCCATTATCATGGTGCTACAAGAGTCATCTCATCAAAAAAAAAAAAATCTGTCTCATTTTTAACAACTATACCATCCATACCTTAATCTTATTTTCCACCACACCAACTAATCCTCTCCTTCCCCAAAATAATTTTACTTGAAAAATGAAAGGAATTTTGTTACAGAAAGCAATGCTTGCAAGAAGATACAAAGCATTTAGGATTTTCCTAAGTGTTAGTTTATTAAGTGTTTCCATTAACATGTTTATTAATAAAACCACAAACACCATTTCATAAAGCTAATCTGAAACATGAAATTATGCCCTATTGTAGTCCAATGAGAACAAGGACACCCTGTCCATCACTGTATCACCAGGGGCTAGAATAATGCCCAATATGCAGCAGTTGCTCAACAGATTCATTAGACCTTGGCTTTTGCATGAGTGAAATAAGCCTCAAATCACTCAACTTGAAGTCTGCATTTGGGCAGGCGGCAAAAGCTAAGTGAAAAGAAATTCATAAAAATACGCCTAGTATTGGTGCAGCACCATATAGTCTTTGGGACTCTCACATATACTAACTCATTTGATTCTAACAATCACTCCATGAAGTAAAAAGAATGACAACCGTTCACCTTCCTGACAGGCAAGGAAACAGCCGGCCAGCAATCATGGAGTAAAAAGTCAAAAAGTCATGTCACTGACCAGCTAGGAGAAAGCTGAAATGCAATACAGTAGTCCTCTAACTTCTTCCCAGGCACTCTCTCTCTCTATCACTGCACCTCTCTGCCTTGCTCCACTCTTTTAACGAGAGTAAAAGGCTTAGAGAAAAGCCACCTTGTGTAAATCCATCTCCTATCATATTGTCAACATTCTAGAGTAGCTCATTGGTTAAATCAGAGCTTCTAAACAGCAGCAATACTGGTATTTTGGATCGGGCAATTCTTTGTTGAGGGCACCTTGTAGGATATATAGCAGCATCCCTGCTTCTACCCATTAGACACCTGTAGCACCCTCCATTTGCAACAACCAAAAAGGTCTCTCTACCTTGCCAAATGTTCCCTTGGGGAGGGCAAAATCTCTACCAGTTGAGAATCACTGAATTAAAGGACTCTTATAGTAAATTCATTCAAATGGAAGTAGTAATAATTTAAGAGAGCATGGAAACATTTCAGGAACATGATTTTTTTTCAGATAGAAACAATATAGCCATTAGCTCTTGAAAGTATATTTTTGAGTTTCAGTAAGGTCTGCAGGTTTAGAATAGACTATTAAAGGCAAACTTTACCTCTGTCAACTCCCAAGGCACTGGGATACTGTTTACTCCAAATGCACAAAACCAATAATCTCTCATTATTAGCTGAGACCTCCAAAATGCTCACCCCTTTTGCCTCTCCTTACCAGTAGAGTTCAAGCACTTAACTGGGTACCCCTCCCTTTAGATTCACTCTCAATCACTGAGATGCTTTCAGCCTCTAACAAACAATCAAGGAAAAAAATAACCAACCACAGAGAGAATGAAGGGCACAAGCAGAACTTGTCTCTTAGAGCTGTGCAATCCTTTTGAGCCACGGTTACAACCCAGGTTGAATCTACACAAACATACTCAGAGCACTTCACCCTTTTTCTTTGAAGGGAAAGAAGCCCCTGTCAGGACATGTGTTCTGGAGGTGGAGAAAGATGTTGGGAGAGGGAAGGAGAGATACATAGTAATTCATCCCAATAACTTCTTTACACACAGCAGTAAAGGCTGAAAACAGTTGAGGGTTGGAGAGTCCATAAACATGAAACAGTACCCAACCATATCTCACCCAACAGGATGGAGATTTAAGGAGTTAGAAAGCAAATTCTGGAAGTTGTTAGTTAAAATTAAGTATCTATAGTTGTTAAGCCATTGCTAAAGGCGGATGAATGTTGGTTGTTAGTATTTTAAAAGATTCTACCTCAGCTTAAAGGTCAAGTCCAACCAATGGGAGGTCCAATATAATTAAAAGGAGGTGCCTGAATTATTCTTGAGGAATCACTTTCCTTAGTCAGAGGAAGTACTGCAAGCCTTTTGAGATTTTTATTAAATTCCCCCAAGAATAGTATGCACAGCTTGCCTTAAAAAAAAAAAAAAGAGCCATAGCAGTAATTTCCTTTTCCTATGCATGTGTGTCATGTGGCCCTAAGGGAACACTGTGCTTATGTGCCAAATGGAGAAAGGAACTCAAAACCCCTCCACTGTTTAAATACATGCAGTAGCCAGGTAGACTTAAAAAAGAAGTGTGCTCCTTTTCTGATCCACTGAATGCAACTTGATCTTTAAGCATTTATTATACAGCAGGCCCTGAACTCCATATTCGGAGTAATTTTATCCAATCTTATTTCTTTTGTTCTTCAAACTTTCTTAGACCTAAACCAAAAAATTAAATTAAGGAGATTTAATCAGTTCTTAGTGACAGCTGATTTTCCAGAAGCTACATTTCCAACATACAAACCTGAATAATGAATTTTTGGAATATGTCTGTCTGAAAAGCATGCTGTATTTTTAATAAAAATTTAATTTGGGGGGGATCCTATAACTTTAGAGCAGTCACCTGTAAACTGGTGCTTTTTTTTTTTCAGATACCAATGTCAAATTAGTTTGAAACAACAGGAAAGTAAAGCATATTTTCCTTAAAATATCATGCAAATGGCCTATAATAGCCTAAAGCTACTGAGAAGTCACTAGCATTAATGACCATGTTGATTAAAAAAAATAAAATCTGCTATCCCCTTAAACACCTAGCTAGAATAATACTGAAAATCTATAAAGAATATACATAGTCAAAGTCTTGGATACAAGAGCATGATTTAGCATTTTAACTTATGTGAAACACTATGCGCTGTGTACCAATGTTGTTGAATAAATGAAAAACTCAGTCTAGTCTCTATTATCTGTGCTAAGGAAACCAAAAGTGTATAAAACTAAATCCATACTAAGTCCAAAACAGTTTCATATCCAATCGTTTCATTAGTTATGAGAGTCAGAAGCAACAAAATTAAATTTCTTCTCTTCTTATTGCTTCTTCCCCCTCTTTGATAAAGGTGCTAAAGATCAGTGAAAAGACCAAAAGGTTGGCAGCAGGAGGAGGAAGGAAAAACAAAGCAAGCTGCCACAGGATCTGCAAACTCAATCATCAGCCTTTGAATAAGAGAGTGAAAAATGTAAAAGCTATTTGGGAGACTTAAAAGGCAAATACTATGAAAATTTTGAGAGTGAGTTTTAAGTATGCTCCTGTTGATGTCTGATTTCACTGTTCTCCATGATGGGTAATGTGGGAAAAGATGACAGAAATTAGCCATCCTAACTCAAGAGTATAGCACAGGACTACTACTTAACAAACATAGAACATTCATCAAATAAAATTCCATAAATGACATTAGATAAAACATGAGTACTTCAAATGTATCCAAGAATTAACTATGTAACATGCAAAATGGTTTATAATACTAGATCCCTTTTATAGCACCAGCACCAATGACCTCTGTGTGTGTGTGTGTGTTTATGTATAAGAGAGGGAGAGAGAGAGAGAGAGAGAGAGAGAGAGAGAGAGAGAGAGAGAGAGAGAACCTGTCCCCATTCCTATCTCAACCAAATGGAAGACCCTGGTCAGGAAACCTTTTCAGTAACAATAGTTGGCTATTAGTCTCGCAGAGATAGTTAGAAAAAAACTCTATATAACTGTATTTTAGTGTTCAAAATCCTCATCCTTCATCTTACAGAAATGTCAGTAAACCCTGTACCAGGACTGCTCATTTTTCTCTTATCAACTGCTCAGAAAACCCTCAAAAGATTCTAAAGTTTGCCCTTACAATTCTAATGAGATAGGATGTAAAGTATCTAATGTACTAGCAGCCTGAAAACTCAGTTTTCCCTGAAAAAGAACTCAGGCTGAAGAGCATTTTGTAGTTGATTAATGGTTAACTAACTTCTACTTTTCGGACTGCTGGCTGCTCAGTACTACATAAAATTGGCCGCAGCCAAAAAACGTAACAGAATTAAATATGTGTTGGAGTTTTAAAAATGCTTCTTGAGAATTAAAAGAAAAAACCCAACAGTGTGAAAGACATGAAATTTCAGAAAGTTTTTCTCCCAAACTTAAGGCACACTATACTGGGCTATGGAAAGCTTTTGAAAAGATGGCTGTCTTTCCTATCACTCTTGATAGTATAAGCCAATGAAAAGGTTGTCATAGGAAAGATTTAGAAATGGTTCGGTAGTACATGCTTGCTAAAAAACCTGGATGCAGAGCCAGTAATTTACCTGCGACAGGATAAGAAATGGGAAACCAGATTCATTTATAAGGAGCTTTAGCAGTGGACTAATATGTTGACATTGTCTGGATCTAGTCCAGGAATGGATGAGAATACTTTTGATGGGTTGCAGTTGTCTCCAATACTCAGTAATTAATACATTTATTAGCAAATGAATTTTATGAGATAAACACTTCAGAGCAGGGGGTCACGTAGACTTTATGCAGTCTGTAGCTGTATATAAATTAAACACACTCTGAAAGTTATGATGATGCTAATATAGAGAAAAGGTCATGAAAATACCATGGGTCTTACCCAGGTCAAGTAAAACTACCACCATTTTGGAATTTTGAAAACTGTGCATTGTCATGCTTTCTGATATGCCTGAATTCAGATTACACCCTTGTCCAGCCCATCTACCTTTGGGCTTGAAAATGAACTTGTCAATTGAAATTCACCTTAAAATTTTAACCAGGACCTTGGTTCCAAATACAGCAAATGAACAATGTCTCCTTTTGTTACCACAAATAATTAAAAGTATTTTAAGATACCTTTTCAACTGAAACTCTCTAACAGGGAAAAATCGTTTTCCTCAACAAGTCTTTGGAAGGGAAGAAAAAAAAAAAACCTTCTGTAAATAAAGTGGTGGTTATGGTCGTGAGGGTGGGGGGTCATTTTGACTACATGTTCAGAAAGGACTTATTACCCTAGGTAGGGCAGCTTCAAACCCAGGCCCGTGCTACCTGCTCCATCAACAGTACTAGTGAGGACTCATACAGAACCCAGCCCAGTCTGCAACCAAAGAGGGTTTCTATTACCCCTCACCCACCTTGCTTTTTGTTTGCTAGTTTGTTTTTTGTTTTTCATGTCCGTGCTTGTAAATGTATAAGATTCAAAAACAAATCAAAAGAGGTAAAGCCATCATTAGACTGCCTTCTTAACCCAAGCCAAGCAGAAAGAGAATTAATCGATATTTAGTACTTTGGACATATTGGCTCTAAAAAGGTAAACAATAGCAATAAAACAGAAAAGAATCCTATTCATCTTTATTTTTATATAGCTGTTATTATTTGGCTGTGGTTGATCATCGTTTTTCTTTAGGGCTTTCCAAACAGAGAGCCCAATCTGAGAACTAAATTTAATTGCTCTGTGCCCCACCAGAGCACAACTATAACCCAGCAGTCAATTCAAGAAAATGAAGATCAACATTTTCTTTATAACCCGTTTTTAAGCTTTTATCGCACATATAAGCTAAGTTAAAATACTCATGTCAGAGGCCAATGTGAATTTTTAAACTAATCACTTTAAAGGGATATATAACTTGCAGAAAATGTTAATTTTTTTTCTCTTTTTGATACACAATTTACTCAAAAACAACTCTGCTTGGGATTTACTGCTGTTTATTTTCATGACATTTATCACACATACTTCCCACTGATATCAGTGAGAGATGCATATGTGAAACAGTTGAAGCTTAGAAAATACTCCTATTCCGTACACAGCTTTGGCGTTTACGTAAGTCTAATCAATAGGCTAAATTACTACCACAAAACTGATAGGAAAATTTTATTTTCAGGCAATCATTTTTCAGGACTATCTGTTGTTAACTTGCTAAACTGGGATTCATTATGAAATTTACAGCTGATGTCTCGTCCATTCACGTAAGCATCATCTTTTCATTTTCAAAAGTAAGCTCTGGCTTGGGCTTGCTGCCTCCTTCCAGGTAACGTGAGGAGTGCGGGTTTGCTTCCACCTGCGGGGGTACCACCACCCAGGCGCGCGTCCCGCGCCCTCCCTCCACCCATCCCAGGGCCGAGTGGCACCTCGTGACAACAGAACCCAAACACAAAAACTTTCCGGTCGCAAACTCTACTCCTCTGGCCTGGGTCAAAAGCGACCAGGCAATGGGAACGACACTGGCTTTTGTTCCAGAGTCGCCCAGCTGGCGAAGTAAGCGCCTCGCGAGTCCTCCATCCCCAAAGGTCGTGAGAGATGCCGTGGGACGGGAATTTTGGAGCCTCACGAAAGCAGCCTACTTCTACGCAATCCATGCGCCTGGGGTGTACAAACGCCCCAAAAGAGGGCGTGTAGTGGGCAAGGATGTAATCCTAAGTATCTTTCAAATTCTACTTCAGTCTCAGGTTCACAAAGTGAGTCTCCTCCGCGGAGGGCGCGCGAGGGGCGGGGGCTGGGAGTCGCGGCGGACCGGGAGATAAATGGGAAGGAGGGTAGCGGAGCTACAGTCAAGATGCAGGTCCGGCCCCGCCTCGGGGTACAATCAGAAAAGCTACAGTGTGACAGTGGTTTTCGGCTTCCTGTTTGCAAAGCGAGAACCTCCCCCCCAACTCCGGGACTGTCGTTCTTCCTCAAAACGCAGACGGCCCCTTCTTCGCGCTCCGGGCAGGCTCCGAGCGCCGGGAGTGGGGAGCGGGGAGCCGGGGCGCGGCGGGGCGGGGCCGGCGCGAGGGAGGGGGCAGGGCCGCGGGGCGCAGCGCCCCTCCCAGCCGGGCGGCCCGGGGGCCGAGCGGGGCCGCGAGGCGGACAAAGCGCCTCCCGCTCCCTCCCCCACGGCCGCGTTCCAAACGGGAGGGGGAAGGCGGGCAAGAGGGGATGGAGGAGGAGGGAGCGGGGGAGGAGGGAAGGTGCTGCCGGCGGGATCGGGGAGGATCGCGCCGAGCTGGGAGGGGAAGGAGGAGGGGCTGGGCGCCCTCGGAGAACTGGGAGGAGGGAAGGATTCTTGAAGCCCAAGATAAACAAATTGTTCCTCTTCACGTGCGGGGTGGGGGGAGGTGGGGAGCGAGCGCAGCGGCCTCTCCTCCCCTCCCCCAAGCCGGCTCTTTGTCACGGAGCGCCGGCCCCAGCGCCCGGTGAAAGCCCGCGGCTGCACTGACACCACCCCCGGCGCCGACGACTCCCAGCCGGGGGACGTGCGCGATTCATAAACCGCGCACCGAGAAGGCCGCCCGCGCGGGGCTCTGCGCCGCCGATCGAGGCGCGGCCGGCACGGGAAGCCGGCGAAGGCGCGCGGCCACGCCGCACTCCAGGATCCCCAGCGCCCGGCACTCGGGCGGCGCGGTGGGGGAGGGGTGCGAACACCTTTCCCGAGCTTCCGGCCTCCCCCACCCAGAAAGGAAAGCAAAAGAACCGGACGGAGTAGATAAGAGAAAGGATTTTGGGGGGTGGGAACTGCCCCTTCCTCCCCGAGAAGTTAAGCCATTGGCTGCTCATCCTATCTCGGACCCACCCACCCAGCCATTTAAGCCTCTTTCACCTCCCTGCTACCTTCCACTCCTCCAGGCGGATTAGGCCCGCAAAGTTGGCGGGCACCGGGGCGGGGGGCGAAGCGGAGAAGGCTCGGTGCTAGCAAGTTTAAAAGGAGGAAGGGAAAGAATCCCAAGCGAACTTGTGTGGCGGGGACTCTCGGCGCAAACCCTGGGCGTCGCTTTCCCCACCCGTCCCCTCCAGGCCGCTCCCCCCAGACCCTCCCCGCCGCTCCACCTGCCGGGCTAGCCCCGGGTCTCGAGCCGCAAGCGGAGCGCACCCGGGCCCGCATCCGTGCGCGCTCCCGAGAGCACCCCCGCGCGCAGCCACCCTCGCTCCTTTCTCACCCACTTCAAAGTTCATTCACAAAACTCTTAGACTTTCTCAGCCCAAAGGGGGTGAGGTGGGGAGAGGAGGCGAGAGGTTTTCCTTCCACTCCCCTTCCCCCAAGGGGTCGAGGGCCCGGTGCCCGCCCAGAATCTGCGACAGCATCAATTTCTCCCTGCACCCGGCGGATGTGCTGAGCGGGGTGGGCGAAGGGGGACGGGTCTGGGGAGGCGAGGCAGCTGGGCGAGAGGTGGGGTGGGGAGCTGTGAAGAGGAGGAGCAAGGTTCCAACTCAGGGGTTCACTCTTTCAAATCGGTATGTAAGAAAGGGAGGGGGAAACTTTTCCAGCACCTCACTCTGACGCTCCTCGAGGCTCCCTCCGCCCCTCGAAGTCGTGACTGGCTTCTCCCCCTCTCGCCCCCTCCTCCCCAAATCTGACAACCCTGACAGATTAACAGGTAGCGGCGACTGCGGCTTTTTCCCTAAGAAAAGTTGACGTTAACCCTTCGGCTTCAGCCCACCTCACTCACCGTACAAATCAGACCCTCACACCCCCATGTAAGAAGCTCCACGCCCCCCCCCACGCGCGGCCAAGCCCGCTGCCAGTGCGCCCTCACCATGATCAGCGTGTGGTTCCTCTGCTCCGCCGAGGCAGCCTCCGCATCTTGCTGGGGTTTGCTCGGGTGCTGCTGCTTGCCGGTGCCGGCGCCCGATTTCTTGGCCCTCTGCTCCAGGGTCCGCTGGTAAAGGCTCACGGTGTCCCGGCGCTCCAGCTCCAGCTGCTCCACCTGAGCCTGCTGGTACCTGTTCTCGCAGTTGACGTGGTGCCGCCGGCAGCCCTCGATGCGCTGGCGGAGCCGCTCGACCACGGTGCTGTGCTTAGGGACGGCCGCCGATCCGCCACCTGGGCCCCCGGAGCCGCTGCCGCAGCCACCGGCAGCGGGGTGATTGCTACTCGGAGCAGCGGGAGTACTATTGGGAGTATTATTCACACCGATCCCGGCCCCGCCGAGGCTGCTGTTCAGGCTACTGTTGATGCAAATACTACTGCCATTTGCGGCAGCAGCGGGGGCTGCGAAATCCCCCATCCTGCTCCCCGGGCACACTATTTTGGAAGAACTTTTTTTATCCACCCCCCCTATCAGCCTCCTCCTTGGGTCCAAGGATTAAAATAGTTTAAGTGGAACGCGGGGGAGACGCAAGCACATGGATGGAAACGGCGATCCCGACGGGGCGAAAAAAAGGGGGAGATTTTGGGGTGGTTTTTTTGTTTCCTTTTTTTAAACAGTAAAAGCTCGAGGGGAAAAAAAGGGGGGGTTATCGGAATACCATCAGACACCTATCAACAAAAAGAATCACAACAAACTGAGCCAGCAGCAAATCGGGTTGCAACTCAAGGGGAGATCCGCTCCTCGCCTGCCTTCTTTTTATAATCCATTATTTTCTAATAAATTCCAGGAGATCTCCGGTGGTTGGCAAGCATTTTCTCCCTACGTACCGAAAAACACACCCCATGTACACACACAAGCATATGCCTCCAGTGCGGACACGCGCGACACACACTCACTCCACACCGGATCGGAAAACGGCAAGCTTGCTTATTGCATTTTCCTTCCACAAAAAAGTTTTGGTGTTTATGCCGCCCCGTGTTCTCAAAGTACTTTGGCTGCTCAGTTGCATTTCACAGGAACCTAGATATCGAATCCTCGGGCTGGGGGAAGTAAACACATGGACAGTCCGAGGCGACTGCAAAAGTAGATCGGTGAAGTCCTTTGCAAAACGCCGCGCGGAGAGCAGCCCCTAACGCTCGGCTGGGCTGCCGCTGCCGCCGCTGCTCCTGCCACCATCACAATGATCAACTGCTCGCCGCCGCCGCCGCCGCCGCCGCCGCCGCCGCCTCCTCCTCCTCTCGCTCCTCCACCTCCTCCTCCTCCTCCATGCCAGCGGAGTGATATCAGGACGAGCGAGCTCAGTAAACACGGCAGCGGCGGCGGCGGCGGCTGGAGGCCGTGAGACAGGCCCGGGGACACGGCGCAAAACCCGGCCCGGACTCTCACCCGGCAGGAGCGGGCGCGGCACGCACCGGCACCCGGCTCCCGCCTCCGCTGCCTCGCCACCCCCCGCCCCTCCCACACCCCCCAACCTCACTACTACCCTGACTGGGAACCCCAGCTGCCAGGAACCATGAAAAGAGAGGTTCTGAGGGATCTCAGGAATGAATCAACTTTTGACCTGTGCGCGCGCGCGCGCTTGTGAGTGTGTGTGAGTGTGTGTGTGTGTGCGCACGCGAGCGCATGTGAGCGAGGACGCCCGCGGGGACGCGCCTGGTTGGATTTCCTTATTCCAAGGGAGGTATCAAGCGAGCCCAAGTTGTTGTTATACATTTATGCATTATATTGCAGAACTGTGCATGACCAGGCAGAAACATTGAAGCTTCACAGCAGTTGTCTGTCATCCCTATCCATGTGGAAAGAAAAAGGCAAATGAGTGACTTGTTTTTAAAACCCAGGTAATAAGTCCTTGCTAGTAATAGCTCCGCTTATGGACACTTGTTCAAACTCTAGGCCAGTCTTAACACACAAATACAGAATTCTAAGTGAATAGAAATGAGCATCAAAAAACTTGTAATATTATTTAATTCACTGATTGTTGTTACTAAGGCAATTATTGTTTTACTTACCCTTGGAAAAAATTAAAATACAGCAAGCAAGGACTTGGAGGTGAGACTAACAGTACATTTTAACAGACTGTTTTGAACACTAGGTGCTAATGACAGCAGTAATTAAGGGTCCTTCGTAAATCAAGTGGAAAGATTGCAGATTTCATGGACTAGAACTATAGGAAAAACACAGCATTTCACAGTTTGTCATGATCAAAACAAAAACAAGCAAAAATAACAGGCCTACTTTATTATTAGATATATTTCTTTCTATTTCAATGAATTCACAATAAGTACAATTAAAATGGACACTAGCAACTGCAAAAAGCAATCTAAGCTTTCCATTTTATTATGGTAAGTCATCTTTCCAGATACTGAGAATCTAAAAACAACAACAACTAAGGATCAAATATTCTTGAATCTGGGCTTAAACCATTGCATATACACAATTTTGAAAAAACTAAAGTGGAGAAATTGTTATTTCTGTGATCATCAGTAGGCCACAGATCTTGATTGTGAGATGTTAATTATAAGGCATTTTGTATTATCTCAATAAATCTCATAGAATTAGTTTTTAGGGTAAAAATACACCCCAGTTTTCTAAAATAGCCAGGAATAAAAGAACTTTGGATCTTATGCATTAATCATGAGATCTGATTTAAACCATCTTCATTTCTTGGCATTGCAGATTAGCATAGGATGCTATTTCTAACCTCATAATGTCAGTGATAAGAAGCCTATGTTTTCTTCAATTAATCAGGTCTATAGGGTGAACTGTATTTTTAATATCCACTGGATTATCTGGTAAAATGAGGAGCAAAATATTATTTAACATGGTGTGAGGCTACCTTTAAGTAGTAAAACCAACATGAAACAGTATCTTTTGTTGAAGTTGCCATACTTTTTGTTGGCTATTTAGTTAATATACAAACTTCTGTGTCAAAACTGCCCCAGCCCTAAGTCTCAGTCAGAAAATTAAATTGAAGTAGTTCTATAGTAAATGAGCCTGTTCAAACTCTAAAAACATGTAAAAAAAAATTATAAGAAAAAGAGGTAGCAAAGTGGCCTTTGACTTTTTCACATACTCACTAAATAATATCTCTATGAACTCAGGAAACACATGGCTTCACCACAGAGGGGAAGCTATGACTCTGCATTCATTTTGCTCTCTCCTCACTATAGTTTAATTCTTATCCCTCTCCTACCCTACTTGCCTACATCACCCATACAAGACTGCAACTTGATTTACAGAGGCAACAAAGTTAGGGTCTTGAGCTTTAGGTTTTCAGTTTTGAGACTTGGGTTCTCATTCTAGCTTTCTCTTGTGACTCAGAATTTAATTTTTCATTGAGAGTTTCTCATTCTGGGATGGGGGGAGAAATGACAATAACAGCACCATGTATTCACATCAAACTATTTACCTCTCCTATCATGAAAAGAAACCAAACATACACAAGAATTTGCATCCTTCTCTTTGGGGAACCAGCAGGTGGGTGAGCACACTTTGTGGCTTTATCACAGAGCTCCCCAGTAACAAATGGAGCTATTCTTGCACAACCCCAGTATACTTTGCTGCCTGGTTTTAGTGCATGAGTGGGCTATACTCAAAAGAAAACTCGACTGTTATATATGTACACACACACAGGCACCCATCTTTTCTCTCTTTAAGATGGTGGAAGTGGCAGCCACAAGCTCCAAGACCAAGAAATGGGGAAAGAAAGGACTGTAGAGCTATGTAATGGCAAGAAGGGAAGAGTCTTTAAGAAGCCAACCTATGCAGTACTCTACTGTGACATATTGTGAGGTCAGAAACTCCATCCTAATTGTGCAGGACTATTAGAAGAAAGAATCAGGAAGTAAACAAGACTTGGGTCTTGAGCAACATAGACCAGTAACCCTGAATTAGAGATGTTAATCAGCCTTAGTGACTCTAGAAGAAACAGAGAACTTCATCCTGGCTCCTTCTGACTCTCAAGATATATTCCTGCAAGATTGTTGGCTTTCTTGGTTACCATCCTAAAGAACTCCTTGAAAATCATAGAAAAATTCGAATTCTAGGGAAGCAATTTTAGTTCTTTCTCCCTACCAGACACTGATGGCATGACCATCTTTGTCTTTTATGTGAGCCTGCTACAAAGCAAAACTTTAGGATGGGAGCTATAGACACATCGTCAATGTTGTTGCTCTTGAATGACAAAAAATCTGAGATGCCATAGCAGTGATGAGAAAGAAATTACTATGGCTGCTTCCCCAACTATAATGATATCTTTCCAGATGCCAAAGAGAGAAGGACTTGATGAATAAGTAGCCACACCAGGCTGTCCTGCAGCCCTAACTCAAAGCCAAAGTTGGCAGTTCTGAGGCATTGAACGAGGTTCCCTTTCCTTTAGGCCAGCTCCCTGTCATCCTCCCATGTCCATCTGATAGGGTCTAGAGTCCCAGTGACAAGAAAGAGATCTTTGTATAGAAATTCTAGTCTATGTGCCACTTCTGCTTCCCTATTACTATGGATCCATAGAACTGCCTTCATAACTGTACCCTAGAATAGAAACCCTCTGCTGCTCACATACGAATAAGCAAACCTTCATATATCCTTCCCGAGTGGAGCTCAGGCATTCCTGAATTACTAGCAGCCATGGGATGTGCCCCCAGCTGCCTAGCAATAGCAGTCATTTCAATAATTCCACAAATATATTTATGGCCTTCTGTGTGCCAGCACCATAGTACTCACCGGGTAAACAGCCTAACGGTGTGTAGAACATGGTTCCAACTTCAATGACGGCCAACTAGGATCAGGGCAGTAGATGCTGTGATGGGACCAATATGGAGGGGACGTCGGAACAAGTGAAAGAGTACGTGCCTGGGGGTCTAAGAATCCTTTTCCAAAAACTCCACCAGTAATTCCCTTTCGTGGGATTGTGAGTATGAAAGGGTGTGATGAGAAATGAGGCAAGGCCAGGAGATAAGCAGGAGCCAGATTGTTCAAGGCCATCCAGAAGTTTACACCATAGCCTTGAGACAATGGCTGCCATTAAAAGGATTTAAGCCGATTTATACTTTTTACTGTGTCAATGCAGCAGACATATTAATATTGTGTTTTTGAAAGTATGTTCTGGAAAACCTAGTTCCATAAGATACCTCACCAGAAAGGCTTCTGAGCCAAGTAACTTTAGGAGATGATCTGTCTTGCCTCTCTCTCGAAGAGTTATTACCACACCGAAGGTCACAAGAAATCTTGCAGTGAAGCGTGTTTCACTTTGTTTAACCTAGCACTGCCAAAATCCTGTTATGTCCTGCAGAACAGAGCACACTATAGAAAGCTCTGTGTAGGAGAGAGTAAAAATCGGTGGTTCTAAATCTACTTAAATTCACAACAATTGCCTGGCACATAGCCTGCATGAAAGACCACAGTGCCCTTACCATCTGCTCTACCAGAGTCACCAGTACCCAGAGCTCAAGGCCTTCACTAACCTCAACTGGATGTGTTGAATTCTGATCTTTAAGTTGAGGAACTAGCACCACAAAGGCAAAAATCCAGAAGTGTGAATTTGACTAGCTTTTTTCAGCATTGGTACTTTGAGTATGTTATATTAATATTTATCTCTATATAATAAAACCTCCTTATTAGGGGAAAAGGTCAGCCTTATTTAATGAAAATCTTAATTATGTAATATCTTTAAAGATATAGATTTTCATTACTTTTGAACCATGCACTCTGTCTAGCCTAACAATACTGGTCTCTTGGAGCTATTTTAATGATCTCCTCCTACCTACTAAGTCAATTGTATGCCGGTGACATCTCCCATGAACTAGGGGTGTTTCAAAAGTTTGCTTCCTTAAGTATTTAAATGTTCCTAGCAAGATTCTATTTACGTTATTAATTTTCACTTTTATTAAGAAGGAGTTTACTAAGCCCTAGATCGTGTCATAAATTTTGAAAGGAATATGAATTAATGGGGTTTATTTTCTTATTCATGTATTTTAATATGTATATAATGGTTTTATGGTTATTAGGGGAAAGGTTATCTAAAGTCCATGGCAGAGAAATTTTTTAAAAGCCTTTCATTCTGTTTCACATATACTTCTACTCTCAACACTAAAAGTTTTATACAACAAGGCATCTGACTCAGACAAGGTTTGGCTTTCATGTAAGATGTTGAACACTTCTGTAAAAAAAATTGTGAATTCTTTAATTTATTAAAGGCCTATAATAAGCTAAACTGCTAACTTTAGAAATAATTAATTTTAATGACCAACAGTTATTGAAAACTTACTCTATTCCAGGTTCTATTATTATCCCCCATTTCACTGGTAAAGAAACTGAGGCACAGAAAGAAGCTACAGGAACTTTCACCAAACCACACAGCTTACAGTAGCAGAGACCTAATCTGAACCCAGACAGTCTGACCCCAGAGCACACAGGATGGGAGGAACATGTAACTAGGTTCCTTCTAATTTTAAGGAAAATTAAAAACTAAAATGACTGTGTTTTACCCAGATCTCATTTCAACAGAAGTCTGTTGCTGCACAAGGGTTACAGCTGAGGAGTCACTTTTGCAGAAAGCTGTCTCTGGCCAAGCCTCTCTCAGCCCCCATTCTGAGTTAGTCACCTTTTCAGTGCCCCGAGAATCCTGGGCATTTCTCTGTCTTAGTACTTATATTATCACATTGTATTATAACTGTTTATTTACTTGTCTGTCTCTCATTTGTGTCTTATTGGTCTTGGGACATAATACAGGGCCTGTCTGTGACAGAGCTTCATAACTCAACCTGGGTTGTAACCGTGGCTCAAAATGAATGGTACCGAATTTACCAAAGTTACAAAATCAGAAAGAGAGTTGTGGCCAGTGTCAGGCAGTAGTCCCCAAAGAGAATAGTACTATGGCCAGCCTATGGAAACTATTTGAATGCAACATAAGAAAATCATAGGGAGATAGGATTCATTTTTCAAATGCTGTTTCTCAGCATTAGGGGTATTCTCTAACTTGACTTGAAGAGGTGCAAGGGTGGAAGAGAAGTGGAGTGATCCAGCCTCCTAGGGACCCCCTCACTGCTTTCTGCCGTCTGTCAGGAGTGGGAAGGGGCTCACATTTGTTGCGCACCATAGCCGAGTGTCAGCTACTGGCCAAGGCATTTTCCATGTATCAACCAATTTAATAATTCCAGCAACTCTAGGAGGTGTATAAACTATCATTGGCCCAACTGTGCTTTTAACATATATGAATTCAACTATGCCCTCAGGTTTAAAAAAATGTACCTATATATTATATATATTTTATATATATATTCAGTGGGAGAATATATATATTCCATCTACTTCGTCTGTACTCAGAATAAACAATGGATGGAAGGGGACTATAGATTTTGGAGTTGCTGAGAGGCAGTATTTCTATAATATATATCTATATATATAATATATAGATATATAATATATATAGATATAATATATATCTATATATTATAATATATATTTTATATATATTCAGTGGGAGAATATATATATATGTATTCCATCTACTTCGTCTGTACTCAGAATAAACAGTGGATGGAAGGGGACTATAGATTTTGGAGTTGCTGAGAGGCAGTAGAGGAATGCACGAAACCATGTGTACTGTACTTTACATCATGGATGGTGCAGGACTGAGTTTGTGTCCCCCAGAATCCATATGCTGAAACCCTAATGCCCAATATGATGGTATTGGGGTCTGGGATTTAGGGAGGTAATTAGGTTCTGAGGGTGGAGCCCTCATAATGGGATTAGTGCCCTTATAAGAAGAGGCATGAGAGAGCTTGCCTCTGTCTCTCTTTCTGCCATGTGAAGATACGCCAAGAAGGCATCCACCTGTAAACCAGCAAGAGGGCCCTCACCAGGAACAGAATGGGCCCACACATTGATCTTGGACTTCCTGGCCTTCAGAACTATGAGAAATAATTTGCTGTTCTTTAATCCACCCAGTGTGTATAGTATTTTTGTTATAGCAGTTCAAGCTAAGAAAGACATAATGGGTTTGAAGGTAATTACAACTACATGCCTGAGAAAGATATAACTCCATTACATTATTATTCCCATTTTATAGATGAGAAAATCAAGGCTTCTTTATATAGCTTGCATTCAGATTAGGTCCAAAGCTTCTGTCGTATGCACCTCCAAACGGTCAGAATTCCCCTTTGTGTTGCTGTTGCTGTAGGGACCCCACAGCCATTCTCTCTCTGCCTGTGTCATTTATTCAGCAAATATTTATTGACTATTGACAAGTCCTGTGTGGGGTGCAAAGGATGCATACTTGAAACACTTTCCTCCCTAAGGGAGCTTAATAATGTAGTGGTGAGAAGGAAATGTAAATAATACAACAGGCTAGCAGAAGGGAGGTATAGTCAGCTCTTGACCGACCATAGTTTAAGGGAGAATAGGAAAAGATTTGTCACAGTTAGAACAAAACTAGTAAAAAGGGGATTTTAAAAAAATTAACCTAAACTTAGTTAGAATTATACTCAATATTAAAGGAGGGTTTACCATCCAATGCATATCATTCAAAAGGTAAAAATTCATAAGATAACAATAGTTTAAGAACACAAAGCATCACTTTCATTATCTGATGAAAAATCGCCCAGAGGTATCTGTTTAATGGTTTGATAGTGTCTGTTCCTTAGCTGTGCTCTCCCTTTTTAACATTGGAACAAAGCCTGGGCAACATCAGTTTGTCTCTGAACAAACTGCGTTTTTCACTTGTGCTCTAGACAGCCTCGGTCAGCGGTTTTTAAGCCACGTTGAGTCCTGAGAATTCTCTCAGAGGGGCCCAGGGCCTGCCGTATGGGCGAGAGGGGAACGGGCAGTGTCTTGGCCCCTCTTCAACTTGACGGCCTTCTTTTTCAAACAGTAAGATGTCCTTCGAGTAATGGGTTCCACAGCTAAAAAGAGTTTGGAAATAGTTCTATGCTTCGTCTTCTTTTTGCTCTCTCCTCGGCTCAGCCTCCACCCTCCACCACACACAGAGAACCACTCCATTCGTCTCTTCTTGCGGTCACCAAACCCTGGTTCACGTCGGCTCCAAATTGGTTAACTTTGGCTCTAAAGCTTACTTATCCACTTGTTTATTGTCAGGTCCTCAAATTTCTCTTCATTCATCTGAGCTGCATGGGTTTAAGGATGACCCAATTAAGTGTGTGGCAAGATGGAGAGAACAGTTCACTACAGCTGCAGGGGGCGGGGCGGGGGCCGGACATGCTCAGAAGAAACACCAGGATGATCGGTCCTCTAGAGCCAAGCACAGGTAGGTGTTTAATAAACTGCCTACTAAAAAGGATGTGTCCTGATATCACAGGCTTTTTGTCTTACTGGCTGGAGGGTGCAAGTTTGAGAATGTGGAGGAGAGAGAGCTACTAGTGACCTAATGACCCTCGCTTTCTCCGCTGAGTAGATGCCAAAGTGACATCAAGGGCCACCAAATTGTTAACCTATCCGGGACATACATATGCTTTGGTCCAGTCATGCCTCTGGTTACTTGTTGGCTTTCAGTGAGGTCAAAAAATAATTTAGTGTGAGATATGATAAGTTTAGGAGTAGGACATTATTAGTTCCTATGAAATTCAAAACAAAGGTCTCAGCTTTGGGCTGAAGCTGTTTATTTCTTCTGCATCCCCTCCTGCAATTGTCTGCTACAGCAAATCTTCAACATGGAAAAAGTAAAAGATCTGTAATGCCCCGACTACCGTGAGAAACAGACCTGGCACCGGGATGAAGTCATAGCTGCCCAGGAAGGTGGAGTTTCACTGAGCCAACTCTGCTCACTGTCTGTGGATGAGTAACTGACAGATGCTGCAAAAAGGCAGGACGACAAGTCGGATTGGCAAGGGGGCAGGGGTCTTCTCTACCTTAGTATAGAAACAATGTCACACTTGACATATGTTGGCTAACATGAGGCAACAAACCATGGACACCTTCTTACAGGTAGATGTTATACAGATCTGTAGTCATTAAAAACTTTCTTCCCCCACAAAAGCATTAATGTTTTTCTAAAAAAACTAAGTTAATCTGCTCTAAGTATTGTTGTTTTTAGCTTCTAAATAACCCTGCCCATGTCTCCTGGTAACAGAATAGCTTTATACCTTTTCAAAACTATCCTACCTGCCTTCTCAGCCCATGAGGATTGCAGAGGGTGGCCCCAGGGGTGTGCGGGTCACTCAGGCCATGTTTGACTTGACCATAGCGATTGATTCGGAGATGAACATGTGACTCGGGCTGGTCCAGTTAAAGCTCTCTCTGGGAATTTTGGTGGAACTACCAGAAAAGGGACATTACTGAAAACAATGTACAGGTTGCTCAAAAATTTAAAAATAGAACTACCATATATGTATCAGCAATCCCACTACTAAGTATATATCCAGAGGAAATGAAATCAGTTTGTCAAAGACATGTTTGCACTCCCGGGTTCTCTGCAGCATTATTCACAATAGCCAAGATATGAGATCAACTTAAGTGTCCATCAACGAATGAATAAATAAAATGTAGTATACAGTATATACCCAGCCAAATACTATTCAGCCTTAAAAAATAAGAAAATCCTGTCATTTGCAACAACATGGATGAAACTGGAAGATATTACATTAATTGAAATAAACCAGGTACAGAAAGCCAAATACCACATGATCTCATTTATGCGTGGAGCCTGAAACAATCAAACTCATAGAAACAGAGAGCAAAATGGTAATTACCAGAGGCTAGAGGATGAGGGAGATGTTGGTCAAAGGATACAAAATTTCAGTTAAACAGGAGAGGGAATAATTTGAAGAATTCTATTGTATAACAGGGTGACTATAGGTAACAACAATATATTATATACTTGAAAATTGCTATGATAGTAGTTTTTGTTTGTTTTTAGAGACAGGCTCTCATTATGTTGCCCAGGCTGGATTTGAACTCCTGGACTCAAGGGATCTTCCTTCAGCCTCCTGAGTAGCTAGGACTACCCACATGAGCCATGGTGCCTAGCTCTTGTGAGAATAGATTTAAAGTATTCTCATCACAAAAAAATAATAAGCATGTGAGGTAATGCATATGTTAATTAGCTTGATTTAGTCATTCCATAATGTATACATATATTCAAACATCAGGTTGAACTCCCTAAATATATTCAATTTTCATTTGTCAACTAAAAAATTTAAAAATAATTTTTTAAAGAAATTTAAAACAAGGTTATAAAACAAATTACAAAAATATTCTTATGAAGTTATGTAATTTTGTGTATGTAGATTTAGCATATTCTAGAAATCTAGTTAAACATCATTACTCTGGGATTTTTATCACCTCATTCTTTTCTGTATTGCTTTAATTCTATATGTATATATAGAATTATATATGTATATATGAGGTCTGTCTGGAAAGTATCAATCCATTGTTAATAGAATGAGAATGGTTACATGGTTGGATACTTTCTGGACAGACCTCATATAATAAAGAGAGAAAATGAAAACTTTCTATTTTCTAGAAAGAAAAGAGAGAGAGAGAAGAAAGATAAGAAGGGAGGGAGACTCTGCAGAAAGGGAAGGGTGGAAGGCCGGGCGTGGTGGCTCACGCCTGTAATCCTAGCGCTCTGGGAGGCCGAGGCAGGTGGATCGCTTGAGCTCAGGAGTTCGAGACCAGCCTGAGCAAGAGCGAGACCCTGTCTCTACCAAAAATAGAAAGAAGTTAATTGGACAGCTAAAAATATATAGAAAAAATTAGCCGGGCATGGTGGCACATGCCTGTAGTCCTGGCTGCTTGGGAGGCTGAGGCAGAAGGATTGCTTGAGCCCAGGAGTTTGAGGTTGCTGTGAGCTAGGCTGATGCCATGGCAGTCTAGCCTGGGCAAAAAAGTGAGACTCTGTCTCAAAAAAAAAAAAAAAAAAAAAAAGAAAGGGAAGGATGGAAATGTCTGTAATCTGAAGTTTGCCTAAATGATTTAGGAAAAGATTCAAAAAGGAGGCGATGCCATCTTATGAACCTGAAAAGGT
>CAUYPO010033794.1:0-12438 GCA_963574435.1 Cheirogaleus major
TTTTTTTTTTTTTGAGACAGAGTCTCACTCTGTTACCCGGATTAGAGTGCCATGGCATTAGCCTAGCTCACAGCAACCTCAAACTCCTGGGCTCAAGTGTTCCTTCTGCTTCAGCCTCCCAAGTAGCTGGGACTACAGGCACGTGCCACCATGCCCAGCTAATTTTTTCTATATATTTTTAGTTGGCCAATTAATTTCTTTCTATTTTTAGTAGAGATGGGTCTCGCTCTTGCTCAGGCTGTTTTCGAACTCCTGACCTTGAGTGATCCTCCTGCCTTGGCCTCCCAGAGTGCTAGGATTACAGGCATAAGCCACCTCACCCGTCCAGTAATAGGTTTTTGAAATTTTCTTTCCTAAGTAAGGTTTAGGTTTAATGAGTAATAGGTTTAATGAGATAATTGTCTATAGCTTTTGTGTTTTGATTATCCTCTTTATGCATTTGACTATTGTGGTGAGTTCTAAAAAAAATAGATTTATGGTGCTAATGGCTGTTTAGCTTAGGGGGTAGCATAAATCTAAAGAATTGTTATTTATAAGAATTCAGGGCCTGGCACAATGTTTCAAGCCTGTAATCCCAGCTACTTGGGAAGCTGAGGCAGGAGGATCACTTGAGTTTGAAGCTACAGTGAGCTGTGATCATGCCTGCACCCCAGCTTAGACAACAGCATGAAACATCATCCCTTAAAAAAAATGATAAATTAATTAATTAAAATAATAAAAATTAGAATTGTATGTGTAAGAATTAGGGCTGGGTGTGGTGGCTTACATCTGTAATCCTAGCACTTTGGGAGGCTAAAGCAGGAGGATTGCTTGAGGCCAGGACTTCAAGACCAGCTTGGGCATTATAGTGAGATTTTGTCTCTATGAAAAAACAAAAAATTAGCCAGGCATGGTGGCACTACTTGGGAGGCTGAGGCTGGAGGATCACTTGAGACCAGGAGTTTGAGGCTGCAGTGGGCCATGATTCCACCATTTAACTCCAGCCTGGGTAACAGAGTAAGACCCTGTCTCTAAAAAAATAAAAAGTTTTAAAAAAAGAATTAAAGAATAGCTTATATTATTTTTCATGATGTTATTGCTCTACATATAGTATGGTTATCTTTTTAACAAGATTTTTAAGAACCAGAAATTTACATAAACATTCTAAAAGATGAAGCTTCCCAAGCATTTTTCCCTTGTGGACAGTGAATTGTTAGCACATTTAATTGTATTGTTAAAAGTTTTACTCGCTTTCTATAAGTAATAGTGTTATAAAACTTGTATGTTAGAATTGTTGTTTTTATTTTTTTAGTAGGAAAATTTACATGGTCCGACAAATGTATTTAGGTTTTAAATTTCACTTTTCTTGGATAACAATTCTTAAGGTATTATACTTTCTTTGCAGATTGATCAGACAGCTGACGCAAGTTTTTTGGGCTGGGTTATTGCTTCGTTTAGTCTTGGCCAAATGGTGGCTTCACCTATGTTTGGTTTATGGTCTAATTATAGACCAAGAAAAGAACCTCTTACTGTCTCCATCTTCATTTCGGTGGCAGCCAACTGCCTCTATGCATATGTCCACCTCCCAGCTTCTCATAATAAATACTACATGTTGGTTGCTCGTGGATTGGTGGGATTTGGAGCAGGTAATATGTTTGTGTTTGTATGTTTGATTGTTTCAAATTCACATTCATCCTGACATTTATGGCCCTTTCTCACCTGGTCTCATACTTTCCCGATCTCATATTTCACAGTTCAGCATGCACATCTCTCATTGCAAATAGACAAATAATATTTTCTATCATTTTGCATTTGCTCATGATGTTCCCATTACCTGTGACTTCTTTTCTGTTTCCATCATGCTTCATCCTTCAAGATTCAGTTCAAGTTCGAGCACAGTGGCGTGTACCTATAGTCCCAGCTACTTGGGAGGCTGAGACAGGAGGATCTGTTCAGTCCAAGAGTTCAGGACCAGCCTTGGCAACATCTTGAGACCCTGCCTCAAAAAAACCCAACCAAACAAACAAAATTTGTTTAGTCAAACAAACTAAACAAAATTCAATTGAAGTCCCACATCTTCGATGAAGCCCTCTTAGGCTACCCTGCCCCTTAACAGATTTTTATCCTCTCTGACATGTCTCTGGCACTTGCTTATAGTCTTATACTGTTTTTATCCTTTCTCGCCAACCAGACAATAAACTTGTGCAACTAGAGACAGTTTATAATACTTTTAAATATTTTGTGGCCCCTCGCAGAGTCTCTTGAACATAACAAGTGATCAATAAAAATTTTCAGTTAAATTATTAGTGCCTTTTAAAAAAATTTCTCATGGTCTATGCATAGAGAGTTTGTGACACCTTGAAAACAGTTGTGGCAATCAGTGGGATGCTATTCACTCAGTGCTTTCATGGTATTCTTTAATGAAAAGTTTGATATTCTTATATCATCTTTTCATTCACTCAAATCTCTAGTGGTGATTTCATATTTCTAAAAATACTGTGTTCCATTAATTGATGCATTTGATCAGGAAAAATAGCTTACATTCCTTGTATGACCATAAAAAGGAAGCAGTGACTATACTGTTGACCAATATTTCTTCTTCTCTATAAAGTCAAATTAGACTGAATTTTAAAAACTGAACAATCTTTTCTTTTACCTTGGATTATTGTGTCTTTTTTAGGAAATGTAGCAGTTGTTAGGTCATATATTGCTGGTGCTACTTCCCTTCAGGAAAGAACAAGTTCCATGGCAAATACAAGTGCCTGTCAAGCATTAGGTTTTATTCTTGGCCCAGGTAGGTGTTCTTCACCTGTCATTACTTAGATTTGAATTGGGAAAACTGTTGAGGCTCAAATGTTAAGTGTAATCCAAGTATAAAACCTCATACCTGAAGGAAATGAATATTTTTTGATCCAGCAGTGAGGCTAGGCTCATTTTACCTTGATACCTATCCTCTAAATTTAGTACTATTGGCCAGGCGTGGTGGCTCATGCCTGTAATCCTAGCACTGTGGGAGGCCGAGGTGGGAGGATTGCTCAAGGTCAGGAGTTCAAAACCAGCCTGAGCAAGAGCCAGACCCCATCGCTACTAAAAATAGAAAGAAATTAATTGGCCAACTAAAAATACATAGAAAAAATTAGCCGAGCATGGTGGCGCATGCCTGTAGTCCCAGCTACTCGGGAGGCTGAGGCAGGAGGATTGCTTGAGCCCAGGAGTTTGAGGTTGCTGTGAGCTAAGCCGACACCACGGCACTCTAGCCTGGGCAACAGAGTGAGACTCTTGTCACAAAAAATAAATAAATAAATAAATAAATAAATGTAGTACTATTAGTCCCGTTTTACAGTTGAGGATGCCAAGGCTTAGAGAATCTAAGTCAATTGTCCACGGTCACCCTTTTGCTGAGTATAAAAAAATTAATGAAATTTAATACTTCCCCAAGGCAAATTAATTTTCTGCTAAGTGAGTAGATAAATTAGTCATTTTTATACCTAGAATAACATCGAGAAACTGTATATTTGGTCCATACTTTTAATATTACAGTTGTGAATATTATCAGTTTGAATCCAACTCAGTTTATTTCATCATTAACACCTCATATCCCACCTTAGTTTCCATTACTTCCTTTTATTTAACTGAAAAAAAAAAAGGCTCAACAGAACAGAATCTAATTCACTGTTCATCAAAATCTAATATTTCAATTTATTAAATAGTATTCTGGAACAAATATAAGCACAAATTTAGAATCATTGAACCTTAATGCCATATTGTAGAATACATGAAGACATGGTCTGAGTCTTTTTTATTTACCAGTCTACCCTTAGTATCGAGCTCAGTACCTTGTATAGACTTAGGTTCTCAGTAAATATTTTTGACCACCTTAAAAGCATTTAAAAAATTATCTCATTTAAACATTTTGTGTTATAAATGAGTAAATATAAGCCTGAAGAGATTAGCTGACTTTTCCAATAATAATAACCACTCAACAAACACTAATATTTATTGAGAGCTTACTGTGTGGTAGACACTGTTCTGGGTGCTTTAAGTATAATATCTAAATCCTCACTCTGAGGTTACATGCACATTATTATACAGCATTTTATAAAATCTAAACCAGAAGAGCAAACCAGTACTGTTCCAATCCAATTTTTGTCAGAAATCAAAATTTAAATGATATTAATATATATAATTTAGGTACCATCTACACAATAATATGTAAAGTATTTCACTTAAAATGTGGTATTTTCTTTCTTATAATGAAATTGATTAAGCTTTCATAATTGATTTATGGAAGAAATTGCATAATTTAAATTGCTTACGGAGATTTTTTTAAAAAAAGGAGATACTGACAGGTTACTTTAGATATAATCCTTTGTGAATGCATGTAGGTCATGTTTCTCTACCTTTTTTTCATTATAATCTCCCTAAGGAGGCTTTTTAGAAATTCTTTTCCCTGATTACTCCATCCCATAAAATTTTAGTACCACATCTATCATATATCTTTTGTGTACTACATATATATCTGAGCTTTATATATAAAAGAGTAAATCTTTTGTCCCCCTCACCTCAAGAACCAATTTTCTTGCACCTATTAAAGAATGTAGATGGATGATTTTATAATATTATTCCAAAGCCTATGGTAAATGTCTTTTTAATTTTTTTAGTCTACGCCTCCCATATAATAATTCACCTGTGTGCATTTTATTTTAATAAGTTTTTCAGACTTGTTTTGCATTCATTGGAGAAAAGGGTGTGACATGGGATGTGATTAAGCTGCAGATAAACATGTACACAGCACCAGTTTTACTTGGCGCCTTCCTGGGAGTTTTCAATATTATTCTGATCCTTGCTATATTAAGGTAATCATATAGAAATGACAAAACTGCTTTTGTAGATTGTGAAATTTAATATACTTTTTAATTTTTGGAGTCTAATTATCCTTATGAAATCTATTTGGTTTTTGGTGTCTATGGTTGTGTTTGTATTTTTTAATCAGCCAAAGCATGTAGTATTGGCAACTAAAAATAATAGACAACCTGATAAATGAGAACAGATTATGAATGTCTTTGAAAATTCAAAGTTTGGTCTTGATTTATTAACTATATGTTTCTAAGTAGGGGAATGGCACGAAAGCAACATTTTAAGTAGATTAATGGATTAGTACCAGCCTTAAATACAAAAGTTACCAGTTATATATATTAAAAGAAACTAAAACTACATAGTTTTGTTACTTTGTTTCTTTGCAGTGCTTTATGCAATAGTCTAAAAACATTTGTAACTAATGTTTAAAATCACTGAAAAGATTAAAAAATGAAAAAACTAAAATCACTGAAAAACTTGAAATACTGATTAAGGAAGATGTATGTTTTTGGATGAATTGGGTTTTTTTTCCTTTTTATATTACCTATATATGATAATATAATAAGAATTGTAACTTCTGTCTTTTTAAGTTTATTGGTTATATGTCCTTGGTAATAATTTCATTACTCATAAACCAATGAAACAAACTCTGTCAGAATGTGAAAAAATAGAATGTTAGTAATAAATTTAAACCGTTTCTCTATTATGCTAACTAGCCATTGCGTAGATAAAATATTTATATTTTTCTTTTTAAGAGAACATCGGGTGGATGACTCAGGACGACAGTGTAAAAATATTAATTTTGAAGAAGGTACTATTAACCTGTTTGAATTACTGTAACATTATCAAAGTGTTCTAATGATTCTGTCTGTTTGATATTTACTTGGATTTACTTGGATTTTTGAGGACAATAAAGTGGGTGATTGGGGAATATCTTCAAAGCTGAATGTGACCTAAATGGATTTTTTTTTTTTTTTTTAAAAAAGCATACCCATGTTATGGGAACACCCAGTTATTTGGTGTTCACGATTAACAAAGTTAAAACCATTGCTAAAAATCACTTTATCTTATTTTCAAAGAGCCAATATTCGAAAACCTTTGAGAGTTTTGGAATGATTTCAGTAACTTTGCTATCAAATAAATGTGCCTTTCTGTTTCAAGCAGTTAACTCCCTTAATCATGAGAATAGATATGGTTTCTCTCTTTAATTTTTATTCTTTTGGTATACTTTACAAATATACATTTTTATCCTTTAGATCTTCTTTGATTCATATAAGTCAGAGAACCTTGTAAATAGGTATATTTTACCAAATAAGCTATTATTTAAGTGTTAATTATGTCCTCCTTGGGGAGTATCCTGTCATATGAAAGAATGCAACTCAGTCCTTGCCCTCAGTGAGTTTATAAAATTGTGGAAAAGACACTATATTATTTTACCAAGTACTTTCATAGCTATTTTATTTAATTTTCACAATAGAAATAGTGAAACATAGGAGAGATATGACAATAGATTCCATGTAGAGGCTAATTCATATGTGTGAAAGCCTGAACTAGGGCAGTGACTGAGAATGGAGAAGGATAAATAGGAGTTTGAGTTACCCAGTGACAAAACACTACAGCAGCAAAGAGAAAGTGAGAGAAAGGAAGGAAGGGATAATGAATCAACTATGGCAAAATATTGTTGAGTCTGGCGGATAGATACATGAGCATGTGTTTGTAAACTTTCAAAATAAAAAGTAAAAAGAAGCCAAGAGCTGTGGCACATGCCTATAGTCCTGGCTACTTAAGAGGCTGAGGCCGGAGGATCTCCTGAGTCCAGGAGTTTGAGACCAGCCTGGCTAACACAGACCCTGTCTCAAAATTAATTAATTAATTAATTTAAAAGCATGAAAGAAAAGAAAAGAAAGCAAGAATGAGAGGTGAGGAAGTGCCAGCAGTGGGTATAAACTACTTTTTTCAAAGGTGAAAAATAGGATGCTAACTTGAAGGAGCTATCAGGTCAGGGAATGATGAAGTTAAGAGGGTATGGTTGAGGTATGAGAAGGAAAAGATACGTAAAAAGCAGTCTTTTAGAAGTTGGAAGGGGCTAACAATATAGATCAGTGCTTCATTTGTGTTAATGTGCTTAGAAATCATTTGGAACCTGTTAAAATGCAGATTCTGATTCAGTAGGCCTGGGGTGAGGTCTAAGTAGGGTTGCCAGATAAAACACAGTTAAATTTGAATAATGTTTTAGTATAAGTATGTCCCACCCAGTTAAATTTGGATTTTAAATAAATACATTTTTTATTATAAATATGATCCATATATTTTATGGGACAGTCTTAAATTTCAAATATTGCATGAAATGTACTTATACTAACAGTTATTGTTTATCTCAAAATTTAAACTTGACTGGGTCTCCTGTATTTATATTTAATAAATCTGGCAACTCTAGTGAGATTCTGAGAATCTGCATTTATAACAAACTACTACCATGTGAGTTGATGCTGCTGGTCTACAAACCACACCTTGAGTAGCAAACATCTAGAGCTACGTTGTCCCAATATGGTAGCCACTAACCATATCTGGCTATTTATTTATATATTATTATTATCATTCTTATTTTAGACACAGGGTCTTGCCCTAATACCCACACTGGAGTGCAGTGGCATGATCATAGCTCACTGCAGCCTCAAACTCCTGGGCTCAAGCAATCCTTCTGCCTTATCCTCCTAAGTAGGTAGGACTATAGGCTCGCACCATCACACCTGGCTAATTTTTTTTTTTTTTATTTCCTGTTACACTAGCCACATTTCAAGTGCTCAATTATGGGTATATGTGGTGAGTGGCTACTGTATTCGACAGCATAGATAAAGAACATATCCATCACATCACTGTTCTATTGAACTTCAATGTTCTAAAGTACAAATGGGAGTGAGTGTAGAAGAGGCATCTGTTTTCTTTCATGAGATTTCTAGGCACTTCAAAATAATTTTTATAAAATCATTTATAAATTTCAATAAATGGATAAAATGCATCTAGTAAAAAACTTTCATAATTATTTTAATTTTAAAGATACTCAAGTTTAAAGAGGTTATCATGGGATAGGATTATATTTTCCAATTACATAGAATTGAATCAATATATTAATATAGTCTTTTCCAAAATTCTTATAACTAGGATACCTAGTTAATCCCCACAGTCTAGGATGCAACATTTCTGAGATTCCTCACTGAAGCCAGCATTGGGTAGAGGCTATAGGAAGCTAATCACATATTATGAAGCAAACTCCAGTCTGATTTGGGGCAATCTGATATTTGATTTGAAAGAGTAAAGACTGGCTTCCAGATGGCGATTAAGAATCAGCATGGTCTATCCAATAATACAAGGGCCACAAAGATCAGGGCCTATCCCTGGAAAAGGATTTGGACAAAGGTGATCAGTTCTCTGTGTGTGATTAGAAAGGGAGGTCTTAGCCTTTGCTGAGTGTCCAAGGTGCTTAATTCCCCCAAAGTATAGCAGACTATTTCCACATATACTTATTATTGGAGGAGGAACTCCTTCTCAAGAATCCTGAGATATAAAGGCAGGCACTATTATGAAAAAAATTATAGAAACTTACTGCACATTAGGAAAATCATACTCCCCCCACCTCCCACTCCCAGTACACACACATTCAAAGACATAAATGAATACATTCTTGTAATTCCTACCTGATTTACTCTGAATAAGTGGATAAATTATAAAACAGCATGATAGATATGTATGAGTAGATGTATATGTCTGTATACTTTTCAGTTTTACCAGGAATCGTTTATATTGTGTGTGTACCTTAACTACATCATTCAAGATGAAATGTCAATATACTACTTTGCCCTCCAAATTTATAAAATCACCATCAAATCCTGATTATATCTTTGCAGAAATATAAATGGTAACTAAGGATTTTTTTAAAAAAAATTTCACTTAAGATGTGTTAGTAATAAGGAATTTTTTAATGGTGATAAGAACAGAGAGATTTATTTTATTTTTTTAAAAAGTGCAGCCGTGCTTGGAAGAAAACAGGATTTTTATTGATACTAATTTAACATAGCATTGAAATTCCAAATATATATCCATTGAAGTGAATCATAGAAATGGAGCTGATTTAATAAACTATTTGAGTTCTTCATGAACCTCTTATAAATTTAAGATTTAGGTAATGTCAAAAAAAAATCTGCAACTGAAATTTAAAGCAAATGTATTTAGTATGATACCACTATATTATAGAATTCTATAAAATAAATTCCTATTTTGGATTGAGAGACACCAAATAGAAAATAAGTATGAGTATTTCTTGAGATAATAGGATTGAAATATATCTCCTGGCAAGAAAATTTACTTTAAGTGCCATTTTAAAATTATTTCTGTCATATAAATCCTGTTTCTGTTAAACTACTTTGAAGCCTAAAAATGATTTTAAGTGTTTGTTCATAGAATTTGCTACATATAATTTCTACATTTTATTGCCATAAGAAAAATTACATGTATAGGTAATATAATTTTTCTCCTGTTTACATACAGCAAGCACAGATGAAGTTCAGGTTCTCCAAGGAAATATTGATCAAGTTGCTGTTGTGGCCACCAATATTCTGTTTTTTGTGATTCTATTTATCTTTGCTCTTTTTGAAACGTAAGTTTTTTTCTGTCTTCATCTAAATCAGATTATGTATTCACCTGTATTTCATTTCTTAATGCACTGTTAATCAGACAAATAGATGTTATTTAAAACCTTATGTAAGTCACACTTTTCTTATCATGATGTAAAAAGTATATATATGTTTTATAATTTTTAACTTGAACATAGTTCATTCTTTGTCCTTAATCTTACAACCTTATCTTACTTTCTTATTAAGGAATCCGTTTCACTAATCTTTCTCCCTCTCATCTGCGTTTTATGATAAATACAGTCAAAAAACTTTAATTAGTGTCATGATTTAAATAACTTTAAGCTATATAATTCCCTACTGATGTATACAAAGTTCAGTCTAGCAATTTTAACTCTAACCCTGATCTTAAAAAGAAAACTAGTATATTGCAAAATCTCTGCCTTGTGCAGGCTTTATTGACCTTTATTTATCATATGGTGCTTTTATTTTTAAAATATTTTTCATTAAATTATAAAAATAGTGCATTCTTGTAACAATTCTAAAGACTACAACTGTATTTCCATATCCTCTCCTTTCTATAGAAGTAACCTCTGCTAATACTTAAGTTTGTATTTTTGCAAACATTTTTTCTGAGCAACTATAAGAGTATATGAGTATGTGTGTGTTTGATGTTTGTATTATTCAACTCATATAGACTATGTGATACTATAATTTGACAATTTCGTTTATTCCCTTATCAGTACATTGTGACTTTTTAATGTCAGTACATGTAGATTTGCTTGATCTTTTTAATTTCCAGATTATTGAGATATATGAAAGTTTCAGCTCATCTGATTTTTTGGGTATTTTTTAATTGTAAAATATACATAACATCAAATTTACCATTTTAACTATTTTTAAAGTATACCATTCAGTGGCATTGTGCAACCTTGACCATTATTCATTTCCAGAACATCCTAAACAGGAACTCTGCATCCAGTAAACAATAACTCCCCATCTTACCCCGGCCCAGGCCCTTGTTACCTCTGTTCTACCTTCTGTCTGTGTGAATTTGCCTATTTTAGGTACCTCATATAAATTGAGTCATACAATATTTTTTTCTGTCTGCCTTATTTTACTTAGCATGTTTTCAAGGTTCATCATGTTATAGCATGTGTCAGAATTTCATAATGTTTTATGGCAGAATAATATTCCATTATAGGTAGATACCACATTTTTTTTTGTTGTTGTTTGGTTTTTTTTTTTGAGACAGAGTGTCACTCTGTTGCCTGGGCTAGAGTGCTGTGGCGTCAGCCTAGCTCACAGCAACCTCAAATTCCTGGGCTCAAGCAATCCTTCTGCCTCAGCCTCCTGAGTAGCCAGGACTACAGGCATGTGCCACCATGCCCGGCTAATTTTTTCTATATATTTCTAGTTGGCCAATTAATTTCTTTCTATTTTTAGTAGAGACAGGGGTCTGGCTCTTGCTCAGGCTAGTTTCGAACTCCTGACCTTGAGTGATCCGCCCGCCTCAGCCTCCCAGAGTGCTAGGATTACAGGCGTGGGCCACCACACCTGGCCAGATACCACATTTTGTTTATCCATTCATCTGTTATGGGCACTTGGGTTGTTTTCACCTTTTGGCTATGGTGAATGCCTCTGTGAACACTGATGTACAGATACGAGTATCTGTTGAGTCATTGCTTTCAATTCTGTACACCTAGAAGTGGAATTACTGGATCATGTGGTAATTCTGTTTAACTTTTTAAGAAACCGCCAAACCATTTTTTACATGAGTTCATCTGATTTCAAACTTTTAAATGGTATTGTTGTTTTAAAAAACATATTCTAAATGTAAATCTTATTTTGTAGTCAGTTGATAGTAGGAGATAGAATGTAGGAAAAGAAGTTCGGCAAGGAAAGAGACAGTCATAAAGGAATGGAGACAGTCAGAGGTAGGGAGAAAAATATGTATTTAATACATTCAAAGGTAGGGATGGAAGAGACTGAGGAACAGTAAGAAAATTCAGTAGGTTCTAATAACTTAATAGCAGTAACATTATTGCATTGAAAAGAGACCAATTTAATCCAAAACGTAACCATGATTATTTAGTTATGTTAGAACGATAGGAGTTATAATTGGTTCGGTTTGTTTCTTTTCCTATTTTTCAGACTTTTTGTAATGTGGCTATATTAGTTATATAATTAAATATTAACAAATAAAAATATGAATAGGCAGACTTAGTTGCTTATATATATAACAACAAAATGCATTTAAAATGTATTCAAACTTTTGCTTATATAGGTCTGGTGTCAGTGTTAAAAGGGATGCAAATTCTTGAATGTGTAGGTATCATTATTAAAGTTTGTATTTCACTTTACATATAACAATTACAATGAGGTAAATACGAATAATTTATTTTTTGTTTTTTTTTAGCATCATTACTCCATTAACAATGGATATGTATGCCTGGACTCAAGAACAAGCTGTATTATATGATGGAATAATACTTGCTGCTCTTGGAGTTGAGGCAGTTGTTATTCTCTTGGGGGTTAAATTACTTTCCAAAAAGTAAGTTATGTATTTTTGGTTTTGTTTCAAGTCTATTTTTTTTTTTAAAGTAAAACATGAAAGAGAGCTAACAATGCAAATGATTGTGCTAATAAAAAATAATTTAAAGCTTTTCTCTCATTATGTATTAGTTATAGTTCTTGAAAGTTTGCAAGCAGATTTAAAATTTCCTCTGGCATTTCTTTGGTAAAGCAAAATATCTTACAAAGTAAATTATTGTCTCCTTTTGTATATTATGTATACTTTGTATATTATGTTTTACTTAAAGTATTTCTTAAATAATATTTCATAAAGCCTTGCTCTCTTGTATGATAATATATGTTATGTAACAAAAAAGATTCAATGGTTAAGTTTGGAAAATTCTGGTTAAGATTACTAAACTTATTTACTCTACAATTTCTTTTTTTTTTTTTTTTTTTT
>CAUYPO010033795.1:0-22015 GCA_963574435.1 Cheirogaleus major
AAATCAAACTTAGACCTGCCATGTGGCTTATCTCCTGCCAGGATGAGGTCAGTTCCTTCTGCACGGAATCCCGGAGGGTTGGTCGCCGCTGAGGATATTTTTCAGCTCCGTCAATTCCCAGCCCGAACAACAAGCTCCCTCACTCCTCTGTATTTCCTGGGAGTGGAGCTTACCCTATGGTTGTAGGCACCAGCTAACCGGCCACAGTAAAGAGGTAGAGAGGGGACTCAATTTGATAGTCTGTCCTGATTGGCTATTAGATCCGCCTTTCTGTGGCCTGCGCCAGCGGGAAAGTGGAAACGAACCAGAGGTGACAATCTTGGAATCTGGATTTTGGATTGAACCGCCTCTTTCTCAACACTGCCCAGAGGCGGAGTTAGACCCTATAGTGTGAAGCACCTGGACCCAAGTCATAGGAGAGTGTAGGTGTCGGTGTCACCCCTGATTATATCTAGAAAAGTAGTCACTTTCACCACTCCACCTTGCCAAGACTGGCTCTACTCTCTGAACACAGAGCGCAGGCAGTTAGAGCAGCGAGAGACCGCCCAAGATCAGTCTGGGGATTCAGCTGTGCCAACCGCCACTCTCCGCTTTCTACCCCTTTAAACACCTAATTCGTGATAAACGGCAAGCGTGGAAATAGCCTCTTTCTCAGCTCTGCCCCAAGGCAGAGACAGAACCTTTGGCACAAAGCACCATGTCTCAAGTCGCAGGAGCGTGCAGGTGATAATGTCTCTTCCAGTTATACCTGGAGAAGCCGCCACCTTCGCAGCTCCACTTTGTCCAGGTGGACTCTTCTCTCTGCACACAGAGCGCAGGGTGGCTTGTGCTGATAGAGACCGTCTAAGATCAGACAGGCAGGGCAACCTCTACCAGCCACTCTTTGCCTACTGTCTCTTTAAATACCAAATTGGAGATAAGTGGCAGGAATGGGAACAGTCTTTCTCTGCTCCGCCCCAAGGCAGAGTTGGTACCTTTGGCATAAAACGTCCGTCCCCAAGTCGCAGGAGGGTGTGGATGAAAATTTCTCTCCCAGCTGTATCTAGCAAAAGCAGGCTCCTTCACAGCTCAGTCTTGTTCAGGCGGGCTCTGCTTTCTGGGCGCAGAGCACAAGGGGGTTGTGTAGCGAGAGACTGTCCAATATCAAGCTGGTGGGGCAGCCGGACCCGCCTATTTCCCCCTACCATTTCCCTAGATGCGGAACTGCAGAAAAGTGGCAGGTATGGATTCCAACCTTTTCTCAGCTCTGCCCCAAGGTGGAGTTGGGACCTTTGGTGCAGACGCCCTGCCCCAAGTTGTAGGAGAGCGTGGGTGAAGATTTCTATCCAGACTCTCTCTAGAAAATCCTGGCTCTTTCACAGCTCAGCCCTGCCCTGGCGAGCTCTGCTTTCTGGGTGCAGAGAGCAAGTGGGTTGTGTAGCAAGGGATCAGACCGTCTAGTAAAGGACTGGGAGGCAGCAGCGCCTATAGCCACTCCCTCCCCCCCTTCCAAACACCAAGTCCAAGTCAGACCACAGGGATGGGGAGACGTGAGCAGTGTTGGAGGCGCAGAGGGACTTCCTCCAATTTGCGGAGTCCCAAGGGATCAAGGAACCTAGCTTTGCGCTCTGTGTCTACACAGCGCCAGCCAAAACCTCAACCATATCCAAGGTCAAAGCCTCCTTTCATGTATACTCCCCTCACCCTGGACCTGGAAGCAACCTGCAGAGTAATGCCGGAGTGGGCTCTCGTTCCTGCTGAGCTAGGGAATGATCACTGGGTTCGGACCCTCCCCCACCTGAAACTGCCTCCGCTGTGCGCTGAGGAGAGTTCAAAATGTTCCCTGCTCTAGTCTCCTTTCCACACAACTTTGTCCCGCGCTACCCCTTCCCATCAAGTTCAGGCACTTCCAGGCCTACGTGGGTGTGGAGCTTGGTGTAGGAGAGAGCAACTCTCAGCGCCAGGCAGGGCTGGTTCCGCTGCCAGCTGGCAGCATCTCAGGCCATGTCTTGCTCCCTTCCTGTTGTATATTTCCGATTCCATGGGTTTTGCAAAAGAATATCCGAATCACCTTTGATTTCAGCTGTAGATTGTCCTCTCCCTCCATTTCCCGGTGAATGTCGGCAGGCTTGCGAAGCTGGTCCTGTGGATGTGTAGATCGCTCGTGTGTGATTGTCCGCTTTCTTCACTTTCCGCACTGGGAGCAGAGAGCCAGGAGGACACCCCTACTCCACCATTATTCCCAATCCTTTTGTCATTTTTATAATCGCGATGTAACAAGTGTGAGGTGATATTTCATTGTGGTTTTGATTTGCATTTTATTGATGATTAGCAGCATTTTATCTACCTGTTGGCCATTTATATGTCTTCTTTTGAGAAATGTCTATTCATATCTTGTGCCCATTTTTAATCAGTTTTTTTTGCTGTTGAATTATATGAGTTCATTATATTTTTTGGATGTTAACCTCTTTTCAGACATATAGTTTGCAAATATATTCTCCCAGTTCATAGGTTGCCTTTTCATTTTGTTATATGTTTCCTTTGCTGTGCAGAATATTTTTAGTTATGTAGTCCACTGTTTATTTTTGCTTTTCTTGCCTGAGCTTTTACTATCAAATTGAAAAAATTATTACCCAGGCTGATGTCAAGGACATTTTCCCCTAGGTTTTCTTCTAGAAATTTTATGGTTTTAGGTCTCATGTTTGAATCTTTAATCCATTTTGAGTTTGCTTTTGTTGATGGTTTAAGATGAGTACAATTTCATTCTTTTGCATGCAGATATCCAGGTTTTCCAAAAGTGATTATTAAAGAGACTATTCTTTTCCTATTGTGTATTCTTAGTTACCTTGTCTAAAATTAGTTGACCATTTATGTGTTGGTTTAGTTCTTTGCTCTTTATTCTCTCTTTTGGTCTGTGGGCATGTTGCTTTTTATTTTAAAAATTATTTTTAGTTGTAGTAAAATACATATAACATAAAATTTCTATCTTAAGCATTTAAAGTGTATAGTTTAGTGGTGTTAAGAACGTTCATATTGTTGTGCAACCATCAGCATCAGCCATCTCTAGAACTCTTTTCATCTTGTAAAATCAATACTTTGTACCCACTAAACAATAACTCTTCATTATCTTCTCACTTTCAGCCTCAGTAAACCATCATTTACTTTCTGTCTCTATGAACATGACTACTCTATGTACCTCCCATATATGGAATTTTTTGCAGTATTTGTGTTTTTGTAACTGGCTTATATCATTTAGCATAATGTCCTCAATGCTCGTCCATGTTGTAGCATATGTCAGAATTTCCTTCCTGAATAAGGCTGAATAATATTCTCTTGTATGTATAGTCTACATTTCTTGTTTATCCATTCATCTATCCATGAACACTTGGATTTCTTCCACATTTTTGGCTATTGTGAAGAATGCTGTTATGAACATAGGTATATAAATGTCTTAATGTTTTGGGTATATACCCATTGTTTTCAATTTTGGGGAGTATCAACCCAGAAGTGAAATTGCTAGATCATATGATAATTCTATTTTTAATTTTTTGAGAACTGCCATACTGTTTTCCACAGTGGTTGCAGCATTCTATATTCTCACCAATAGTTCACAAAGGTTTCAATTTCTCTACATCCATACCAATGCTTAATTTCTGTTTCTTTTTTTTATTGTAGCCATCCTGATTGGTGTGAGTTGGTATCTCATTGTAGTTTTTATTTGCCTTTCTGTGGGTTTGTTTTTATGTCAGCACCATACTGTTTTAATTACTATATCTTTTTAATAAAATTGGAAATCAGTAAGTGTGATACTTTCAGCTTTGTGTTTTTTGCTGAAGATCTTTTAGGTATTTGGGGTCATTTATTTGTATCTTCAATTTCTTTCATTAATGTTTCATATTTTTCAGAGTACAGATCTTTTACTTTCTTGTTTAAATGTATTTCTAAGTATTTTATTCTTTTTTATGTTATCCTAAATGAGATTGCTTCCTTGATTTGTTTTTTACTTCTTTTTGTTGTTATATAATAGATGTACATAGTTTTGGAGTACATGTGATAGTTTAATACATTCATATAATTTGTAAAGATAAAATCCATGTACTTTGGATATCCATCACCTTAAAGATTTATCTTTTCTTTATGCTGGAACTATCCAAATTCTTCTAGATATTTTGAAATGTTCAATAGATTATTGTAAGCTATAGTCACCCTACTGACCTATCTAACATTAGGTTTTAGATGCTTAAGTGCTAAGGTCTTCTAGTCGTCCATTTTGCTGACATCACTCTCTGAGGGTTTGTTTAAAATAATTTATCAAAGAGGTACTTCCAGGAGAAGCAAGGAAGTAGGGAAGCAGGAGAAGGAGAAGAAGTAAAGCAAATAACGATGCAATTTCAGGAAAAGTCCTGGGTCTCCAGTAGGTATTATTTATATGCTCATAATAGTATCAGTATTTATTTTCACATTTTGAAAATAATACAAAAAATCGGCATACAGAATTTTTAAAATTTAGACCTAATTACAGAATGCAGTGTCAAGGTACAGGTGACTGAAATGCAGAGGAAAATTTTGGGAAGAGAATTGAAGAGAAATGGAAGCATGTAGATATCTTTATCTTAATAAATAAAATAGGGGGTCATAAAATATTTTCCATAACTAATTCAGATTAAATTAATTGAAATAAAATGTATATTACATAAAGTTTCAAAGTATAACAAAACAGAAAGGAAAATATAATTATATTGAAGGAAGGCAATAGGGGAAGATGTGTGTATATTTATGTGAATGGCAGAGGTGTGCCATATGTCAATAGAAGAAAGTATAAGCTCTGCATCAATAAAGAATGGTACATCCCCAGGAAGCCACTGTCAAAAATTTATTATAAAGAAAAAAAAATGGTACAAGCTGTAGAAGTCCAAATTTTAAACTGTAAGTTATCTAATTCAGTCTTGATTAAAATTAAATTTAAAGTGAGATGTGCAACATTTGGGGGATGGTTATGCTTGAGGCTCTGCCTCGAGGGGGGAGGGGGGCCATGGACAATATACGTAACTGTAATATTTGTACCCCCATAATATGCTGAAATAAAAAAATTTAAAAAAAGATTACTTATATTATCCATAGAAGAAAACTTGAAAGAATAAGAAACTGAATTTTTCAGCACACAGGACTTTGATATAATAGTGAACTGAGCTAGCTATTAATATTATATCTTGCTATGCATAAGATAGAAATAAAAGGCCGAAGGAAATATACACGACTGTGAAAGAATCAAAAATACTTTTTTTGGTGGGTATAGTTTATATTTATTCTCCATTTTGCTAGAATAAATTGAATAGCTTATTTGCAATAACCTTATATGAGACAGTCCACTTTCAGTGTACTTATTAATTATTCTATAAATTTCATAGTATCATGACATTCCATGGCCTATTAACAATGAGCAATTATTAATTTTTATTCTTTCTTTGTAATAGAATGTTGATTAAAAATTTATTTTATTTTATTTTTTTGAGACAGAGTCTTGCTCTGTTGCCCAGGCTAGACTGCCGTGGCATCAGCCTAGCTCACAACAACCTCAAACTCCTGGGCTCAAGTGATCCTCCTGCCTCAGCTTCCCGAGTAGCTGGGACTACAGGCATGCACCACCATGCCCAGCTAATTTTTTCTATATATTTTTAGTTGTCCAGCTAATTTCTTTCTATTTTTAGTAAAGACGGAGTCTCGCTCTTGCTCAGGCTGGTCTCGACTCCTGAGCTCAAACGATCCACCTGCCTCGGCTTCCCAGAGTGCTAGGATTACAGGTGTGAGCCACCACACCCAGCCCCGTCTATAATTTTGAAAACAAAACAAAAAGGACTAAAAGAGATTCTGTCCTCTTACTTTCCAAAGGCATCCAAATACTAGTAAGTTTATTCCAAAATTGTGCCTCATAAAATGCTAATTCTTAATTGAAAATCAGAAAGTGGAGAGGATGGCTCTATAAATTACCACAGGCCTAAAGAGTCCGGAATTGTAAATAGAAGGGGTGTGGATCATTAGAATCTTGAAACAACAATAATCTTAATTCAAAAAAATTAATAATTCATAAGACAACTTTCTTATACTGTGGTAAACCGAGTAACGGTTTCACAAAACTGTTCACATTCTAATGCCTGGAACCTGCAAATACGTTACCTTACATGGCAAAAGGAACTTGGAGATGTCATTAAGCTAAGGATGATGAGATGGGGAAGTGATCATGGATTGTCTGAGTGGGCCCAATGCAATCACAAGTGTCCTTTATAAGGCAGGAGAGTCCGAGTCAGAGAAGGAGCTGGAATGAGGGAAGCCGAGGTCAGAGAGATGTGAGGAGGGGACACACACCAAGAAGCGCAGGCGGCCTCCAGCAGCTGGAAAGGGCAAGGAAGTTGACTCTTCCCTAGCGCCTCCAGAAGGATGGGGTGCTGCAGACAGACCTTACTGCTTCTGAACCCCAGAACTGTAAGATAATACATTTTTGTTGTTTTAAGCCCCTAAATCTGTGTTAATTTGTTACGGCAGCAATAGGAAACTAATCCATACACTTTACTTCTTTAGGATCTCAGTTTGCTGTTTATTGCAATCGGGTGATATTTTCAAATGGCATTAAATAATGTCATTTTATTTCAGAAAACCAACTGGTCAAGAAAATCACTTGGAAAGCTGTCTAAAATTACATTCTCCTGAGCTTCATTCCCTGAGATTCTAGGTTGGGAATTACTGGGGCAGAGTAAGCATGGATTGAAGGGGAGCCCTGTCTCCTCGGGTGGCCGGGTCAAGTGTACATGGCAACTTTAAGCTCATTTATGGTTAAGGTATGTTTGTAATTAGAGCTTTACAATCAGACTGATTTTTTTTTTAAAACCTAGGGGTCTGGACTTCTTCGGCATTCACACATTTTCCTTTTGATGACCTTTCTCTGCCAAACAAACTTGGATGAAAGAAAGGGTCACAGAGGGCAGCGGACTGCAATCCAGTGCCGGGACGACTTCATGGACCTGTGTGTCTGTCGGCCCTGTCACAGCCACACCAGTGCCACACTGCAGAGGGGACTGCATTAGTTTCCCAGGGATACTACAACAAAGTACTGCAAACCAAGCCGCTTGAACAACCAAAATTTATTGTCTCACAGTTCTGGAGGCCTCATTTTAACTAATTGCATTTGCAAAGACCTTATTTCCAAATAAGGTCACATTCTGAGGTATTAGGGATTAGGACTTCAACATATGAATTTTGGGAGGGCACAACTTGACCTATAATGGGATGTAGACCCCAGGAGACTGAGAGCAAGGCTTGTCAGGGGTATGGGTGGGGTAATGATAATATCAGCTGCCTTTCATTCTGACAGAGACTCTCTAGGGTAGGTGTTTTTATTCCCACCTCAGAGATGAGGAAACTGAGGCTGAGAGGAACTGAGCAATGTCTCCAAGTTCACACATTTAGTAGGTGGCAGAGCTAAGTGCACACGCGGGTTTGTCTGGCTCCCAAGCCCAGGCTTTCGATCACTCTGCTCTGCCACCTCCAGGGATGATAAAAAGAGCAGAAGACCTGGTTTCTAGGCCCAGTTCTGCCACATAATAAACATTCAGCAAATCATCTCAGTTCTCTAGGGCTTAATTTTCCCTCCAGTAAAATGAGCCTAATAGTAATATATGGGGAAGTACAAGTACAGCACCCTGGCACTGTAAGGAATGTTATTGAAAGCAGCATCAGTGTAAGGAAACAACAATTAACATGCTCAGTGGAGAATGATGATGTATTTGTGTTTTCTAGGTTTTTTAAGAGTTTGTGTCCCTCCACTTTCCATATATGGATCTCTCATCAGTCCATACCTGTATCTTCTGATCTTTCCCCCAATTTAAACCTCCTGCCTTGGGTGGACAAATGATTTGTAGGCTATGTTTTTTTTTAATCAGGTTTCAAAAGTCAAAACCATTATTTTATTGAGGCAGTTCTTTGGGTAGTTGTGAAAAAAAATACAGCAAATAGGGTATTAGATTTCTTTAGAAACTTGTTAAATATTTCCCTTCCTTTGCCAGTTGAAGATCTATTGCCAAATGCAAAAAACGAACATACAACTAAACAGAGACCCAATTAGTCCACTCGACAGTTTCAGGTAAATCTATTTTTTCTAAGATAGTTTTTGTTTACTTTTTTGATAAAGGTTAAAAAAATACATGTTCATTATAGAGGATTAGAAGATACACTATAAGTATAAAGAAAATAATACTCATCAGTAGTCCCATAAACAAGAGGTTAACATTTTGGTTATTCATGAAAAATTAGATTCTTATTGAATATTTTGCTTTTTATATGAGTGTGAGTATTTTCACGTCTTTTAATATTTTTTTAAGAACATGATTTTTAATTGGTATATAATATTCCATGTTGTAATCCATTTAATCAATTCCTTATGGTAGAACATTTGATTGTTTCCATGTTTTTGCTACTCTCAACAGGGCTTAGAAAAATATCCTTTTATTTAAATGTGCACATTTTTAATTACTAAGGATATGTCCAAAGAAGTGAAATTACTAGATTGGAGAGCTTTCTCTTTACATTGCTTTATAAGCAAGCAACAGGAATTTATTGCAAGGTGTTAGGTAGCCCACGGATTTCTTGGGAAAGCTGGAGCCTCAGGCTTAGAAAATGGGCAAGAACGCAGGAAGGCTGTGCAGACAGAGCCCCAGCCAAGCCCTCGCTGCAGATCCAGACAAGCAAGGATGGCTCTGCCGTTGTCACTGAGACTGAACGAGAGCCTGCCACTGCTGGCACTGGGCCTGGTCATTGGACACTGGACACCATACACCACGCTGGCAGCTCTGCCCTGGCGGCTCCGGGAAACTGGATGCTGCTGCTGCAGCCAGAAAGAGTTCTGCTTTCTCTCAGTTTCTCAGCGTAACTAGCAATAGACACACAATCTTAGGTTGTCACATCTGAGTGCCCAATCCCAGGGGGAGGAATGAGCGCATCTGGTGTTTGTACCTCCTGCAGAGGGAGATGAGCCCTGCCTGCCACTAAGACTCACAAGGTGGGAAAATCCACTCACTGCCAGTTTGATAGGCAAAAATAGTGCCTTAGTCTTACCTTAATTTGCATTTATTTGTTTGCTAGAGAGAATAGACATTTTGCATAGCCCTACTGGTCATCTGAGATTCTTCTTTTATAAATTACTTAATCATATCTTTGAATGGCTTTCCAATTGCAATAGTTAGCTTTCTACTGGAGCATTTATATTTGTCTTTTTTGTAAGAGCTCTTTTAACAATACCACTATGAACACTTTGACAGCTGCATATGTTTCATCTTTTCCCCGATTTGACCTTTAACTTCATTTAGAAATTTTAAATTTAAGCCTGCAAACATTTATCCATTTTATAAAGTTAAGTCTATCACTTTTCCCTTTATGTTTTCTTTTTTTAATTAATTATTTTTTTTTTTGAGATGAAGAAGTGGGGTTTCTTGAATTAGGTGCTCCATCAGTTTTCTTGTTTGTTTTTGTTGAGACACAGTGTCACTTGGTGTCCCTGGGCAGAGTGTAGTGATTGTAGGTCACCAGATCCTGGACCGTGAGCAATCCTTCTGCCTCAGCCTCCTAGGTAGCTGGGACCACAGATGTACACCACAACGCCCAGCTGGGGTTTGTGGTTTTGTGTATTTTTTATGTCTTTTTTTGTATTTCTTGTTTCTAGGGTAGAGAGACAGGGTCTCACTGTGCTCAGGCTGGTCTTGAACTCCTAGCTCAAGAGATCCTCCAGCCTCGGCCTCCCAGAAAGCTAGGTTTACAGGTGTGAGCCACTGTGCCCTGCCCTTTATGTTTTCTTATTTTGCTTTTAAGCTTGGCCTTCCCCAATGTGAAGTTTGGTAAGTAATCACCTATGTTTTCTGACTAATCTAAATAAATCAATTTTCTAATTTTCAGGTGGGCTGCTCAAATGGTCATAAAGTTGTAGAAGGAATATCAACAACCTAAAATGTGGGAGGAATCCACCACCATTCAGCAGATGTAACACGGGAGGGGTATTCTTTCCTCTTCACGACTTCTGACAGTACGTTGAGGCCCACTGCAGCCACAGAGGATTAGAAATAGACTGATCAAGGCTGGGCTGGCGCAGTGGCTCACACCTGTAATCCTAGCACTCTGGGAGGCCGAGGCGGGAGGATTGCTTGAGCTTAAAAGTTTGAGACCAGCCTGAGCAAGAGGAGACCCCGTGTCTACCAAAAATAGAAAAAAATTAGCTGGGCATGGTGGCGCACGCCTGTAGTCCCAGCTACTCGGGAGGCTGAGGCAGGAGGATCGCTTGAGCCCAGGAGTTTGAGGTTGCTGTGAGCTAGGCTGACACCACGGCACTCTAGCCGGGGCAACAGAGTGAGACTCTGTCTCAAAAAAAAAAAAAAAAGTAGACTGATCAGTTAACAACATATTCTACCGGGAGCACATTTTAGTCAGCTTAAGTGACTAAAAAAGTCACTTGTGTAGCAAGAAAGTGTTGCAAGAAAGTGAAAAAATGAAGTGGCTTCTCATTCGCAGTATCACAGTAGTGGATTTTTGTAAAGATATACTACTGTCTGACTATATTTTTGATACATGTTTGAGTCTCCATAGCAAAAACTCCCTTTACTCTCAGAATACATGTGGAAGACTCTCAGGGTGGTGGGGTGGGTGTAGTAAAACACACGATTAAAGAGGATTTGGAGAATATTCGTATTGCTAGAGAAAGAAAGTGAAATACTCAATTACTTTTTACCGACCTCGAAGAAGTTGTTTCTGAATCTTTCCCATGTCACTGTGGTTGGTATTGTAAGAGTTGGTGACTTGCTGAGCATGAAGAACTGGAGGTAGGAAGGTGCAGGGCAGGGCCGCACGTAGCACTCCAGGAGGGCGGCAGAAGCAGTTAAAAATCTGCAGGAACAGGTGCGGCTTAGGAGCGCTGAAAAAGGGTACGAGAACTAATACCCACAGGATTCCCTTTAGGAGTCGTGTGGGCATGGCTGTTTTAATCACCTCCTCTTCAGCCCGTTGGTGAGGGAGAGCTTCTTGCTCTAAGATTATGGGGATGGCTGAGCACCTGACACCCGACACTGGACAGATGAGAGCAACAGCACTTTATTAGTCACATACACTTACAGCCTGGGGGAGGAGGATACTGCATGCAGTGCAGGGCCACATGGGGCTGTATTTGGGAGAAGAATGAACAAAATAGGGGCCACGGGAGGCAGACTTCATAGTATCAAGAGGATATGATGCCTCCCGATTCCTGCGGGAGGATGTGACTGGCTTGTTTGAATAATTCTGTGGGCTGGTGGGGAACTGAAACCTACTACTCGGGGATAAGCAGGAACCGTGCTTGGTGACTTTGATAAGGAGGGTTGCTTGGCTAGCAGACCTTATCTACTAGAGCAGAGCGGGGAGGGTAACTTGCAGTTAGGCCATTCAAGGACCTCTGGATTTTATAAGATGTCAAGGCAGCACATAATATGGAGCCTTAATTTTAGGTCTTACACCACAGTGGCACTTAAGGCCATTGGCTGATGCTGGGCTCCAGTGGTTATAAGGAGAGAAAGTTCCAGGAGAGAAACTCAGGTCCTGGGCAGAAGTTACTATCTACCTCCAGAAATCAGGTATCTCGAAAATGGCAGAGCAAGGTAAATTATCAAGATAGGCTGGGAGATTCAAAGGATGGAACTAAGAAGTATCCTACTCATGGTAGCAGTCAAGAGACTGCTTATTGCCCAAAACCTGTGCCCAGTGAATTGAGTAAATGGAGACACTGCCTATCTGTAACTTGCCCTCTACAAAAAGTGTGAACCCTTCAGCCAGCATTGTACGTGCTACACTGTGACGAAAAGGGGAAGAGAAAGTAAATCCCATGGGCTTTGTCTCTAGAGACCCACATGTCCTGTCACTCAGGTAATGGCAGTAGGAAGCTACCTCAGCAAGCAGCAATAGAAGGCAGCCAGAGAAACTTCTGTGGATTTCCCAGGGATGTTTTGTCGTAGTCTGACAACAGGTACTGGGGTTGTACCTTCCAAACAAGCCAGCCCTGTCTTGGTTCCAGGTTTAGTAACACAAAGTGCAAGGTCTCACATTATCCAATATTTCATGAAGTATTTGATAAGCACCTACAAAGCACCAGAATTCTGTATCAGGTTTCATTGGGACAGATTCTTTCCCTCAAGGAGTTCGCAATCTCCTTGGGAAAATAACACAATTTTATAGAAAATGACAGTGTATAATTTAATATGTTCCAAGATGAAGAGCATGGAAAAAGAATGTTTTAATAAAAGTCAGTATATTTTTCTTGTAATTGCATTGTTTATACTTTACACTTTAAATAACTTACTATACAAAATATATTATAGGGTAAAGCACATTTCTGACCTAAGAGCTGAATCTCTCATGTACACACAAACTAAATAGTGGTTAAAGTTTCTTTTTGCTTTAAAATGTGCCCGTTTTAGTCCAAGTACTTGTGGATACCAGTTAAGGGGGGGTGCAATGGGGACGTCTCCTCACTCACTCCTCACTTTGTTCTGAGCGCACTGTTTGACAGTCCTGAGTCGGAAGGTGTACTACCCCTACTGTGGCCATTCTCCTTGTTCCATCCCAAGCACCTCAGGAGATACCTAGAGGTGAAAATGGGAGGAATAAATCAAATTTGGTTATTTGGAGGATAAGTTAGACAAATCCAGAAAGTCCAAGCCATTTGGAGACTTTCCTAATATAACTTTTCCCACTCCAGCCCAACTCCTATTTAAGGGTAGAGTTTCAATCAGACTGGATAGGTTTCTGTCCTTGCCACACGTAGAACTTGATTATATCAGTGTTAGCCCTGGAGAGTTCTCCAGGTCACCCTTGGTCCATAGGCCAGTGGTGGGCAGGCTTGGCTTGACACAGTTAAAACTGTGGGGGCTTTTAACTATACAAGCCCAGGTCCTGTCCTCAGAAATTCTAATTTAGGGTGTCTGGGGCTTGTCCAATGAAATACATATATGTTAGGGTTGAGATGAACAGATACTCATTTCATGTAAAGGGAAAACTTTAAACAATTATAACTGATTAATAACCCTTCTGTGAACTCATTGTTACTGGAAGTTTTCCAGCAGAGGCTAAATTTTTGAACCATCACTCCTCTTTCCCCATCATAGAACATAACTATACCCTAAAGCACCTTTTCTACAGGATCTCATTAATCTGCACAAATGTCCTGTCAGGTAGGTGCCATTATTGCTCTCATTTTACAAATGAGAAAAGTGAGGTGTGGGGAGTATAAATGATTTGCCTGAGATCGAACAGCTAAAGAAAGACGAAGGCAGGACTACTGTGAAGATAATTCCTGCCCTATTACCCTATGTGGCCTCAATCCTGGAGACATGCCCTGGCCCAAGGAGATGGCTGAGGGCCTAGGCCACGTTTCAGTTCATTCAAGGACCCTTGGATTTGATTGGTGATCAGAGTGGGAAGGGGTGGGGCCACCAGAGCCAGAGATCACACTGCTGCAGGTTTTCCTGGCTGGTCCTGCCTGCTCACCGGCCTCGGGCCCTTGACTTTTGCTTGGCAATCACTGGGGGATAATTGTCCTCATTCACTGAGGGCTTACCATGTGCCCAGCACTATGTGAACTGCTTTACTTACAATAACTCATTTAATTGTTACAATAGCCCCAGGAGGAAGGTATTAGATCTTCATTTTACAGATGTGGAAACTGAGACTGAATGCCTTGCCAGGGTCACACAACAAGGCCATGAATCAAACTCAGACATACGTGTGGTCAAAGCCTGTGCCCTACAAAGGGGCTGTTTTAGGGACAGTGGTGTTCTGAAGGGCAGGGAGGACCTACTGGGATTAGTTGTCCCCTTGAGGTCTCCCAGTGTCTCCCTGGGTAGGCTGCTAAGTATTCACTTGGTCAGCCTGAGGGAGCACCCTGGGGCTGTTTTAGCCCTGAAAATGACATTTCACTGGAGCATATCCAACCTGAACCATTATCAGACATAAGACTCCAGCATTCCTGGAACTCAGCTGGCTATTAGGACCACAGCAGGCACAAGATGCAATATGATATATGCACAGAGATAGAATAGGGTGTGCGTGTGTGTGCACATATATACACACGTGCATATGAGGGTATGGTGTAGAAGATGTCAGGAGAATGGGAGTCTAGCCCTGTCTGTCACTCTATATTCAAAACAGTCCAGAGAGGAAGTAGGGCAGATATAGGGCTTTTTGAGGACACACTTTTACTCCACACATGAAATAGGCTGCTAGACTCTTAGATCTTTTAAAAGGCCTTGAAACCAACTCCCTCTCTCCGTACCTTCCAGTCAGCTTCCCAGAGAGGGTCTGGGGTACTGGCACGGAGGCCACAGGAGCCACAAGCTTGTGTTTCTGGCATGTCTAAAGGCTGCTGCCACCTTTTAGGGTTCAGAACTACAGGAAACCAGGCCTTCCCTTCTGTGTTTGGGATGACAGGCTGGTTTTAAAGCATGAAATGGAAAATTGTGTCTACTTTTGACACTCAGAATCATACTTTGAGTCTGGAACAGTGCCTTTTTGTGTCCTACTCCTACACTTCCTGAGACTGAATGTGCCATCATTCCCTTGCTGCCCCACTCCCAGGGTCTGGAATCCAACAGAATCCTCAGGAACTAGGTGCTCTGGGAAGGGAATGGGTGATGGCACACATTTTGAGCAGATGACAATCTTCGGGAGGTTGTTAGTTTGGCACATGGTTTTGGACCCATACAGATTTGAGCTTAAAGCCTGACTCTGACCCTGAGTAGCTTGATGCTCTTGGCAGGACACATGCTTCTCCGATCTTTGTTTCCTCCTCTGAAAAACAAAGACACTGATGCCTGCTTGTGTGGTGACCAAACTTGGGACCTGGCAAGTGCCCAACACACAGAGGTGGAACGATTCTAGCAGCACTGGGAAGCACCCTCAGGCCAAAGAAAATCCTTCCCCCACCAAATTTCTGGCATGATCTGGCCTCTACCTACCTCCTCAGCCTCAAACAGGAAGAATGCCCTCACTCTGCTTCCTTGAAAGCACCACGCTGTTTATATCTGCTGTTGCCTCTTCCTAGAATGCTGTTCCAGGCATACCTCCTCCCTGCCCATCTAGGCAGCACCTGCTTCCAGGTCTCCTCAGCCGCCTGGAAGAGAACCTTTCAGGGCTGCCCTGGCTCAGCTTTGTCCTCACTCATGTGATTATTTTACTAATGTTTATTAATTAGTTATGCAACAAACTGTAGGTGAGACAAACATTAATTAAATAATGTAAGTCCCATGAAGGTGTGTCTGGTACCCACTAGGCCTCGATAACTATTTGTTGAAAGAATGAGTGAATGGGAGCTGCAACCATTTAACTTAAAGGAGTACACTTCCCACAATGCTAGTGCTGCCCCGAAATGTTGATAGTCATTCTCAGGTCAAGAAGATCCGTGGTCAAATAAATCTGGACACTTTGCGTAAAAAAAGTTAGACAGGTTTCTTCTCTGTGGAACATATCTTAATATGATAATGTGCATCATGAATTTCTAGGGGGAGAAGTGTCAAAACCAAACAAGGAACCTCATTTGTCATTTAAACCTTGTAGTAAATGAGTTTAATCAAAACTTTGCCAGATAGTGAGTGGTAAGGAAATAGAAGTTCTGGGCTCTGAAAGTGAGGAACTCTGCCTCCCTCCAGCCTGCCCCCAAACACAGAGCCTCCGGGTTTCTGGGAGCTAAGTCCACTTATCTCGAATACCTAAGGCAGGTGGCCTGTTCACAACTCACCCCAAAACAATCTTGGTCGAGCAATCTCAACCTGGACCTAAGTTCTCTTTATTGCTATTCCTACCAAAAGACCTCTCACATCAGCTATGAAGGGATTTTATCTAATAAAAACTTGCTGTTTGTCTTCAATAAAAAGTGACTTTGACAATGTGGTGCAAGGTTGATGTGTCCCAAGAAACAGACCTGTTCTCTGTCTGGATTTGTTTTCTTTTATTGCTTTTTAAATCTAGCATTCTTCTTTCCATTGCTGGCTTAGGCTACAGGACATTACTGGTTTTGCTCAAGTCGAATATCCATTTGCAGGTAACTGAAAAAACAAACCTGGCTAAAAGAAGCATCAGGCCAGTCCTAAAGATAATTACAATAGAAATAAAAAGGTGACACATAAACCAGATGGGTATCCAAACCTGCATGGTTTTCCCATTTCAAACACTGACTTCTGAGAAGCTGTGTTTGAATGTGAGCATGGGGCATGCCTGACACCTCACAATGGAGGGAGGATGTTCATGAGCTTGGGTAGAATAGAACTAAGATGCTGGCTGTGATTCATGGTGCTTCCAAGACGGCTCCACAGTAACAGGGTTAGTATTTCCAGGCAGGACAAAACCACAAAGTAGGGAGAGTCTGTCTCTAATCCTTCTTTCTCCACGTCCCACAGGGAAACTCAGATTGCCCCCTCACTAAAGGTAGCTCTGTTGCCTTCCTGTTCACCCTGCCCTAGGATCTAAATTCCATCTTATTCATTCAAGATCCTGATCCTGCTTTTAAAACTAAGCCAATAAACCAATTCACCGGCTAATGAATAATGATTTAAAAATGTGATTTCCTCCTTCTACATAAGGTATTTGGATTTTAACAGGGGTCATCTGGTTGATACCAAACAAGTCACTGTAATGATGAAAAGGCAGGCAGTACTGAAATGCTTCAGGGTAGATTGCCCTTCACTTTCCTTCAAGTTCTACACGGAGGCAGCTGTCTGCTCTGGCTTGGTAGGGCTGGCTCTGTTACAGATCTTTGCTTTGCAGTAAGGGTAGGTTAAAGGGCAGCACCGAATGGAACAAGAATAGAAAACAGCACACGGAGATGGTATTTTGTCCATGGATGGGGGATTACTATCCTAAGCAGCCAGGATTTTTCCAGTGGAGTTTTATACAATAAAATAAATGTGTTCTGCACTTTTAGTGTTTAAATAAACATGGAGGATTTATTTCTAGCCATAATGTAAATTGGTGATGTGGAAAGTTATGAAAAGAGAATACATGCTAAAACTTCAGACCTCCTGGTTTGTGTCACTGCTGTGTGCTTAAACAACACTGATTTCTACATAAATAGCTCATCCCTTATAAAGCATTTGTAAGATATTTTACTCTAAGAATTTTCCCCTTAAAAAAAGGTACCGTTAATGTGAACAAAAGTTTATGGAAACTAACATGAGTAAACCAAGGCAAAGTATTATATACATATATGTATATTTTTTCATTGGAGTCTTTGATTTTCTATACTTGTGTTTAAAATTATAATTGAATGCTATGACCCAAGATATCCATTCCCACAATATACCCTGAAACAGTGGCTTTCCAACCCTTTTTTACTTTAACCAGCAGTAATAAATCTATTTTACCTTGTGATCCAATATACATGTGCGTGCACACACACACACATCCCTGAAATAAGTTTCATAAAACAAAGCTTACACTTGTTATGTATAATACACTCTGGTATTTTCCATTCTATCTTCTATTTCTTTTTTCTTAAAAATTGATGTTGCTAATTCACTAGCAAGTTGGGACCCACAGTTTGAAAAACCCTGCCTTAGAGAAACTCTTGCACACATACATAAAAATGTTTATAGTAGCACTGTTTGAAATAGCAAAGAAGTGGGAAAATGTGTGTGACTGGCAAACGTTGTGTATATCTTTGGTACGTTGTGGACATAATGGGGTATAACTTGGATTGGGGGAGTTAGGAAAGGAAATGACACAAATTTAGACTAGAAGGCAAAGCCTGGCAAGAAGTATTCTACACAGAGCAAGTCTTGAGTAAGCAAAGAACTTGGCACCTTTGAGAAACTGATGTGGTTGGGCCACAGTGAACCAAAGGGAGAGACATGTGCTGGAATTGGGATGGTCTGTGGGAGATAAATTATGCAATGTCTTGTAGGCAATATTGAAGATGGAAGATTTTTATTCTAGTGCAATGGGTAGTCTTTGAAAAGTTTTAAAGTTGGGAAATGATATAATCAAATTTATCTTTCAACCATTGCCCTAGCTCTTACATGAAGAATGGATTAGAATGAGAATGGGGAAAAATCAGTTAAGAAGACTTGTGAAAGTCTGGCGTCTTGGATTGTGGGAAGTGTGGAACAAATAGAAGTGGACTGATATAGGACATATTTTAGAGATATAATCTACAGGACTTGGTGATGTCTCTTTTGGGATTGAAGTTGGAGTTAAAGGAGGGAGGTGAGATTGAAGGTAAGGGCTATATCAGGGATGATGCACTCAGTATTCTTACAAGGGCATCTGGGTAGGTGAAGATGTTATTTATTGATGTAGAAAACCAAAGGGGGAGCATGTTTGAGTGGGGAAAAATTGAGAATTTGGTTTCATAAATCTTAAATCTGAGATGTCTGTGAAACAGCTAGATAGAGACTTGAAGTTATCTATTAGCTATGCAACCTTGGAGCTCAGCAAGGAGATTAGACTGGAGAGACACATTTGAGAGTCTGCAGCCTATATATGAGATCATTCCGGGATGACAAAATGGAGCACAAGAAAAGGAGTGAACTCAGGCTAGAACCATGAGGAGCCCTGACATTCAGCGAAGAAAGGATCAGAACAGGAGTGTGAGGCCACAGGGGTGGTAGGAAACGTGAAGTGTGTGGTCTCATAGGAGCCAAATGAAGAGAGTGGTTTAAGAATTGGTCAATGGTTAAGTGTCAAGTGTGGCTAAGAAGTTAAATATAATAAGACTGAATAGTATCTGCTGAATTTAGTGACTCCAACACCACAAATGTCACTGGTGACCTTAGCAAGAGCTATTGCTAAGGAATAGAAAAATGATAGGAAAGGAAGTAGAGACAGGGAGTGCAGATGACCCTTAAGAGCCTAGGAGAGAAGAGTGATGGGAACATAGCCAGAGGAGAATGCATCATCAAAGGAGATGTTTTTGTTTGTTGTTTGAGGGTAGAAGATATAAAGATGTTTGAATGCTGCTTGAAAGGTTTGTGTGGAGAATAAGAGGATAAGGATGCATAGTAAGAGGATACCCACCAGAGCAAGGTCCTCGGAAGGCAAGCCTTGTGTGTTGGAATGGCTTCAACAGGAGCAGGGATATCTCCTCCCTTGAGGCAAAAAGATAGAAAGAATGTGTGGATTCAGGAAATTCTGTGGGTTTCATGGTGGGGAGTTCCTGTTGGGTAACTGCAATATTTTCTCTTAGGGTGAATTCAGAGGATGAATCATTTTGGATGCTTTGGCTGCAAGTAACAGAATACCCAATCAAAAGTAGCTTAAGTGGCTAGGGGCAGTGGCTCATGCCTATAATCCTAGCACTCTGGGAGGCCAAGGCGGGAGGATCATTTGAGGTTGAGATCAGCCTAAGCAAGAGCAAGACCCTGTCTCTACCAAAAATAGAAAAAATTAGCCAAGTGTGGTGGTGCACACCTGTAGTCCCTTGGAAGGCCAAGGCAGGAGGATTACTTGAACCCACGAGTTTGAGGTTGCAATGAACTATGATGACGACATTCCACTCTATCCCAGGTGACAGAACAAGACTCCGTCTCAAAAAAAAAAAAAAAAGAAAAAAAGAAAAAAAAGTAGCTTAAGCAAATAAAGGTTTATCTTTCTCCCTTAATATAAAGTTTAGAGCTGAGCAGTTCCAGAGATGGATCAGTAGCTCAACAATATCTTCAAAGACTCAAGCCTTTCCATCCTACCATTCTATCACCCTCAGTGGGGTAGCAATGGCTCCCCTAAGGATGCAGAATGTCTGCATTTGAAAAAAAAGAGTCTCAGTCTCACAAGAAAACATCAAACAAGAAGACTGGTAAAGGAGATTCTTTTCTAAGGAAACCCTTCCCTTGAAGCACCCACTGCCTACTTCCTTTTAGATTTCATTGGTTATGACTTGATCACATGCTGACCCCTAGACCAATCATTATCAAAGGGCAGTAGGAATACTGTGATTGGCTTAAAACAGTAATACTCAAAATTTTTGCTTGGGCACCCCATAAAAGAATTTTGAAAATTTCCCCTTTCTATATTTTTAAGTTGACTTCTAAACATTTTCATCAAAAGTTTAAATGGTTAGTAAAAATGTAATTTCTAATACAATGTAAATTACTATTAAATAATGAAACTCTTACACCATTCTTTCAAATGTATACAGTGGAACACAAATAGTATAGTGACTTAATACCCACTATTATTTATTTAAAAAAATAAACAGGCTCTTCATTAATAGTTGGACATTTCATCAGTTATTTTTCTTCTTGAACTCATATTTTCATTCTGGTTGTACCATAGAATTTTATCCTAATGTAATACGTTCATGCCTCAAAGTCTTGGCCACCTAGTGCATGTCCCAGCAATAGCACTACGCTTACACAATAATTTCACTATTTTTAAAATTGAATAAGTGGGGCTGAAGATGTCAAAATCATTTTCTGCATTGAGTTATTTCAACAATCAGTATAGAACAGACCAAAACTATATCTATATATATAGTCAAAATATTTATTAAATATAAAAAGTAAAAATCTATTAGAATGCATCTTTTAATGAAATGGATATGATTTTTTAAAAATTAGTTTCATTTGCTTGAAAAAAACAAGATTCGGCATAAAATCTATTCCTATTTTTAAAATAGACATAAATGCTGAAAAAACTTGTTTATATAAATAGATGGTAATAAAAGGAGTTTTGACATCGACTAATACTCAACTCTTTGAACTTTATTTGAGTTACATAACAAAATCCCAGTTATCTATAGTCAAAATTATTTTTAGTGATCCATCATACTCAAATTAGGTCCTCTTTCAGTTTTGTTGAAAAGAAAGAATTGGAATCCACCTGATTTGCAAAAAAATTTGTTAATCAGATATTAGAGTCATTTATTTTCTCAACATTTGAGAAAAACATTAAGAACTTATGAAATGTCTTTTATAAAATGACAATTCTACCAGTCACTCTTTCATTTAGAGGCACCTTGTTTATGGAGCTAAAATAAACTCAAATCTGTTAAAACACTGTGTAAAATTGGAAATTGTACATTTTAGATTTTTCCTTTCGGTTATGAACAAAAACACATACATTCATACCCCATTTTAAATTTTTTTGGTCCCCTTAAAGGGCATTAGAAAGGTGAAACCATAGCCGAGTGCAGTGGTGTTCACCTATAGTCCCAGCTACTTGGGAGACTGAGGCAGGAGGATCACTTGAGCCCAGGAGTATGAGGTTGCTGTGAGCTATGATGACATCACTGCACTCTATTCTGGGCAACAGAGTAAGAGCCTGTCTTCCAAAGGCAAAATTAAAAAAAAAAAAAAAGAAAGAAAGAAAAGTGAAACAGATTCTTGGGAATTAAAATTTATAAATAGATCAATAATTTAATTTCATGATTAAAAATAAGGTTTATAGCTACACATTTGGCATAGTTATAATTGTGTATCTTCATCTGAGTGGAAGAAACTGGCTTTACATCCTACGTTGCATCTAGGAAACCTGTTTTCCTACACTTGCACCTAAATAGAAATTCTACTTTTCATAGGGCCATTGAATCTACTTTGTGAAAATTTACAGAACATAAAATAGAGAAAGGGAGGGGGAGGTAATGGGTCCTTGTAAGTTCAGGTTTACAAAAGGATTATCAATAATTGCTGTTAACAAGGCTGTCTGGGAATGGTGTCCCCTGGGGTTGTACAGTGTTATGGCACTGGTAGTTAAGTGCATCATTTATAGTAGAATGATACTTATTTCTACTACCTGTTCCTATTGAGACAGTCCAAAACATTTAAGACGGAATAAGTAAACTAGCAGAGAAATGTTTGATAGTAACAGCCAGTAGGAGATGTTTAAATTTTTTTTTTTTTTGAGACAGAGTCTCACTCTGTTGCCCAGGCTAGAGTGAGTGCCATGGCGTCAGCCTCGCTCACAGCAACCTCAAACTCCTGGGCTCAAGCAATCCTCCTGCCTCAGCCTCCCGAGTAGCTGGGACTACAGGCATGCGCCACCATGCCCGGCT
>CAUYPO010033798.1:0-45566 GCA_963574435.1 Cheirogaleus major
CCATCAAATTGGTACTGAATGATTAAAACTATGGTGCTCAAATGGTGGTAGTGTTTACCAGGGATTCGGGGTGGGGGGTAGACCCACATCTTAGGGATGTGGCGAGCATTGTGGAGGGGAAGGGCATACCTCTAACCCTTACTATGGAGAGTCAAAGATGTAAAATGTAACCAAAATGTCAAAAAAAAAATATCGGGTGTCGGGCAGGTGGGAAGGTGTTTACTTACAGGGTGAGTACAATGTGCACCACCTGGAGGATGGATGAGCTAGAAGCTCTGACTGGCCCGGGGGGGGGGGGCGGGGAGGGGTAGTGGGGGCAATATATGTAACTTTAACAATATTTGTACCCCTATAATATGATGAAATAAATATATATATAAATAAAAAAAAGAATGTGGCATCTTTTTGGTATACGGAGGGTGTCTTTCACATGGGAATTTCATCTTCTGCATTTAAGAAACAGCACAAAGGTCAAAGTGATCTTTTTGCATCTGCTGCTTTTCAAGTGTCTTTAACTTAAATAGCCAATATGCCAGAATAGCATTTTTTAACCCCTTCTCAAGCATGAGAGCTACTGTGTTAGATTCATTCATGTCCATCTAATATCCTTTCTTCACTGTCAAAGTTAAAGCATCCCAAAGATCATTTGTAAGTCTACATAGCAAACAAGAGTGAAGAATGCCAGCTCTGGTTATCTAACTGCATTTCTGCTAAACATTCTAAGGTAATACAGGATGCAGGATGATGAGAGTGTGGCTCTGATCACAGGTAAATGAATAAGGGATGTTAGAAAATGTATCACTTACCATAGAGGGTTCTGTCCGAAGGAACCTAAAGGAGAGCAAAGTACACTTGACAAGTAGAGAGGCAGAATTACCCTGACACTAATGAAGCTTAAATTTCCTGACCTCTCAGTGTCACAGGACCCTCCAGGGCTTTGAGAGGGGCCCTGCCAATGTGTTCACTTCCTCATATGTAAAAATTGCCCAGTTATGAAATTTCAGCAGCAATTGTTTAAGACTGCTATCTTTTTCTCATCCTGCATATATTTCCCCATTCTTTGATTGACTTTGGAGTGATTTCAGAAATCTGGAGGATCTGCCAAATGGGAAGTTGAGCTGGAGAGAGTGGATTAGGTTTCTAAGGTTCAGGAGCACTTCCGTGTATCTAAGTCACTGCTAGCCATTCTGGCACAAGGATGGTCTAGGAATACAAGGGCTGTCTGGAAAGTATCCAGCCATGATTTTCAGAATGTTTCATATTACATGGCTGTGTACTTTCTGGGCAGCCCTTGTACTTCTGAGAGCCCCCTGGAGTGTTGCTCACCCAATATTGTGGACAAAGATAATCTCACTGGAAAAAACAATACCTCAATAATACTTGAAGATGTTGACCACTTTGGTATTTTGTAGAAGCTATGTTTTCTATTGGATTCTTCTCATGGTGTGCTAATTCTAACCCATACATGCCAATTTGAGTTTTTCTTAAGTGTGAAGAGATGGTCTGCCCCTGATAAAACCGTTCAGGCTTTGCGACAATGGGTAAAATGACATTTTAGGGGCTCTATAATATATTCAGAAGATTTTAAAGAGAGTGCCAAATATGAAATAGTTTGCAAAATTATAATTTAAGAAGTTTATAAAGCTTGAATACAACATTTTGACTGTATTTCAAAAAGGCATTTTGCAACATTTCAGTAAAATAAGTGAGAAATTACAGACTTCTGATTAGGATGTACATGACGTGTACCTTCTTTCTCTTGAACTTAGATAAAATTAAGATAAAATCATTAAGGAGCTATGAAAAGTGATAGACATAACTAACAAAAGCACTAGAAAATATTCTAATGTAAAAAAGCAAATTTTAACACAAAATTTTTAAATCATTTCAAGGGCAGTAACTCCTTAAGAAAAAGATAATATTGGACAGAATTAGAGTAGACTCCTGGATATTTGCTAGTCCAGTTAATGAAGTGCTATGGATCACATAAATACATCAGAAAAATATGGAATTTTTTTCTGCAATGATACAAAATACTGGCATTGATAAATTTATCATAAAAATTACAATATGCCTATTAAACAAAGTTATCAAAGACAAACTGGTAAATAAATGCCTTTAATTCAGAGTGTTTCAAATTAGTTACTGCTCAAAAGACCCTAAACTGGCTGGAAATCTTGAAGCTAACATGTGAAAAAAACTTGATAGAACTTTTGACAAAAATGACTACAATCTTTCAAATGTATTAGATAAAACCAAATACTAGTTGTGAAGCTGAAAGGAATTTTTCTAAATGTTCAATAAAACAAATTCAAAATCAAGTTTAATCAACAATAACAGAAATGATTATCTTTTTTCTCTTTGCAAATTATATTTAAAATATTATGATATAAAATGTAATCAAAGAGTATACAGTAGAAAAATTAGAAAATAAAGTATTATAGAGGTATAAAAGGCATTTAATAAAAACATTATATTTCAGTACTGGCGATGTTTAAGATACTTGTCAGTGTTTTAAAACTTGTGAATTTTTTGTGATATATTTTCCCATTCAAAATAAATATTCACTACTACACCAAATTTTGTATATGTAATTATGTATTCTACTTGTTAAAGAAGGCTCCCTTCCCTCTAAATTATATAACTTCAGGCTTTGTAAAATCTTATTCTGCCTTAATGTGGTGTGCATTTGAGAACAAATGAAGCTCAGCTCCATTTCTAAGCCTGCCAAACGTCAGTTGCTGTGAGAGAGAAGCATGTACATTTGTGCCCCTTGAAGCATAAAACAAAGTTTCCTAGTTTTGGTGATTCTCAAATTAAAATGTGCATCAAAATCACCTAGAGGGCTTTGTAAAATACAGATTGCGGGGCCCCGCCCCAAAGAGTATGATTCAGTAGGTCTGGGGTGAGGCCCAGGAGTTTTCTAACAAGTTCTAACAATTTTCTAGTAAGTTCCCAGGTAATGCCAATACTGCTGGTTTGGGGCCCACACTTTGAGAACCACAGCCTCAGTAAACACAGCTCCTTCTACATAAGGGTCAGCTCCTCTACTTATGCTCTTGGTCCCATATCTCTCATTCACTGGGGGATCCAAGAAGTCTCCCCACTCTCACAGTATCTGTATCTCTATCTCCACTGGGTAATTCTCACTGGTTTATAATCTTCACAACATGAAATCTAATAAACTTTCATCAGTTCTCACATCGTGTGGCCTAGCAGCAGAGAATTTGACCTTCTTGATGTCTCTCTCCTTCTAGAAACTCTGGATTTCTATGGTACCACATGCCCTTAGATTTACTACTAACTCACTGGTCACTCATTGTTCTCCTTTGCTGGTTTCCTCCTCCTACTCACCCCTAAAATGTGGAGTGTCCCAGGACTCCTTCCTTAAATCTCTTCTCTTCTCTAACATGCTCTTTCTTCATTGGTGGTGTAATCCACGAATTTATATACCATATTCTTCAAACTCCCAAATTAATATCCCCAGTCTAGACTTTGTCCCTGATATTTAAACATGTATATCCAAACACTTGCTCACATATCTATTATCAAAGTTAAAATGTCACAAACTGAACTCCTTGTCTTCCCTCTAAATATTTTTCATCTGCTGTCTTCTTTACCACAGGTAGAGGCAACTCCATCCCTCCATGTGTACAGATGGAAAACTCTGGAGTGATCTCCTTTCACACCTTAGAGTTCCTGCAAAACGCATCCAGAATCTCACTACTCACCACCTGCATTGCCACCAGCTCAGTACGTGCCAGGTTCATCTCACCTGGAGCATTGCATGTGGTTCCTACCTGGTCTCTGCTATTCTCAACAAAGCAGCCAAAGTGATCTTCGAAAAACATAGACCCGACCATGTTATTTTCCTGCTCAAAACCCTTCGTGTTTTTAAATTTCAGTTAGGATAAAAGCCAAATACTTTGATTTTTAAGGTCCTGTGTAAGGGCCCCTCACTCTTCCAGCCTCATAACACATTACTTCTCAGTAGAAGACCTCATCTTCCACTGATTTTCTGCTCACTCATTTCCCTATAGCCCCTCCAGCCTCCTTGCTGTCCCCTAGGCTGTATTGCTCTTCCCATGTGGCTCACACTTCGTTTCCTTCATGGTATTCCTCAAATGTCCTCTTAACATTGCAACCTTCCCGAACTAATTTAAATTTGCAAGCCACTTCCCCAGCACATTCTACATCCTTATCTTGCTTTATTTTCTTTGCAGTGTACATAACTTTCTAAAATACTAAATGATATACTTACTTTGTTTGTTATCACTCTTCTCCTACTAAAATACCAGCTCCCTTAGGGCAAGGATTGTTATGTCTTTGTTCAGCGAGTTACCTACAGACACTGTAACAGTGCCAGGGATATAGAGGGACAGAAAGATCAGTGATATTTGTTGAATGAATGAATGGTCAAACAATTCTAGGTACAGGGAACAGTGTGTAACCTTAGAGTATATATTATAAAGCATAGGATATTAAATAAATGGGAGGAAGTTCAGTATCACTAAGGCATACTGAATGCAGAGCTGAAATTGGAGGGAGCAAAAAGTTAGGGGCAATGGAAATGTGGAAGTAGCAAGGGGAGATAAACTGAGAGCATCCAGGAATCTGTGGATGGATTTTGAGAGTGTCACTCAAGCTCTACAGGGCGCCGGCCCCATAGCATATGGGTAGATCAACCGGAGATGAAGGTGTAGGGTATGGTGCATGTCGTGGGTAGAGGAAAAGCAGAAGAGGCTGTAAACATGGGCAGGGACAAGATCCTGTGTGTGGGTCCAGTGTAACTCAAGGTTCTGCTGCCTGGATAGCTCTAAATCATCAACCTTTGGGTATCATCCTTTCATTAGAAATTGATAAAACAGCTCCAGCCTCTGGTTTCCATATGCAAGAAACCCAACACTCCCTCAGTCACTCCATGAACACTCAGGAGGCTGAAGTTTAGGCCTGATGGCCACTGCTATTATTTTCTAGGAAATTCCTTTTTGTGATAGTGTAATTTCTTGGAATTTCCTTTTCTTGATAGTGAGGAAATTTTAAAGGACTTCAAGATGATGATAACATGATTTTTTTTTTTTTTTTTAGTTATTAAGTTAATACTGGTTGAAGTGAGGAGAGAGGAGGATGGATTTTGAGGAGGTGAAACTGAAGACAAGGGGATCATTTTGAATAAATGCTGCAAAGTCAAAATACGGAGAAGGTAATATTGATGAACGAAAGAGCCCAGAAAGGGCCCACGGCAAAGGAAGGAACACATGCTTCATGTAAAGGAACCAGCTACCAAGTCAGTAATACGGTCATACACTTGAATGTGGCCAGCACTTGTCCCTAGAGTCATGCAGGACAAAGTATGCTCTGCCTTACTTGGAGGCCTAGTTCCAGCTAATTGTTGCCATGAAAAAAATATAGGCCCACTGTTTCCAAGTACTCCAAATTTGCAGCATTTCAAGACAACTGAACATCTGACATTTTATGGAAATCTATTTCTAAACAAAGGCAGCACATTCCATTTTTGCTAAGCTGTTAACATTAATTCCCAAACAAAAAACTCCCTCTAGCTGGATTTGACCTGCTGGTCACCAGTCTGCCACCCCTGAGCTGAAGCTGCATGCAGCTATCCAGGTGACAGATGATGGTGGCTAGATATGAACCACGTTGGTGGGACTAGAGTGCAGGGCCACAGGGAGCCACCAAGCAGGCCACCATAGCTCCTAAATTCCTGCAAGGAACTGTGGTGCCCCAAACATGACTCTAGTTCTTATTGAGACTAATGGGAAATGAGCTGTAATAGTGAACACTGTGTCAGGAAACAATGTCACCAACCCTGAAACTTCCATTGGCCACCAAGCACTATTATTAAGCAGAGGTGCTTAGAATGTACCCAAGTGTTTTCTCCACTGTGCAAGATAGTGAGTGTACTAACACACAACCGAGGAAGTGCTGACCTGGAGAAGAGGTTTCCCATAGTGGCCATGGTGGATCAGGCACTTCTAGACACTCAGCTTAAATTTATTCTCATTCTATATTCACTAGGCAATCATTTTTATTATTTGAATTTGGTTTCCAAAGAGTTTTACATATGAGAAAGAAGTTGTATTCACCAACTCTCAGGGAACTTCAAGATCACAATTCACATGTAATGAATTGTCATTCTGATTTATTTCTTTTTTTTATATTATTTTTTTATTTCAGCATATTATGGGGGTCTGATTTATTTCTTATTTTAAATTTGGTTACCATGAGAAAGTGAAAGAAATTGAGTTCTGCCTTCTGCAAGTCTGGGGGTTAATAGTATAAATTGCATCCACACTGCTTGGGTTGAATCCCAGCTTCTCTGTTTCCTAGCTATCTGTCCTCACCAGGCAAATTTTATAACCTCTCTTTGCCTTAATTTCCTCATGTGTAAGGGAAAATAGGAGGACTTACCACATGGAAATATTGGAAAAAAATGAGTTAATATATATAAAGTGCTAAGAAGAGCACCTAGTACAGTAGCATTACAAACGTGCCAGCAATCCTGAAGATTACCCTACATTACCTCAAAGGATCTTTCAAGGGGTAAATAAGATAATGGACATAAATATACTTATCATGAAGGTAAGGGTTCTGCTGCCTTAAGGATCATGTTAGACCACTGCTTAGCTCTTAGCTGTGACAACACCTGAAAGTAATAAATTTCCCCTAAACCAGTTCTCTGTAGACCTGGCTAAATTTTTATCTGTACATTGTATTGAAATAAAATTAAAATTTCTTCCAACAACAGATTATATATATGTATACACATACAAACATACACATATACAGTATTACTCATAAACCCAGTAAGATGAAACATTATTTATCAGGACTTTTACAAAATCCCATCTTGTTCTGTGATCCTTTTTGTTGTGTCCATTGAGATCACAGAATGCAAGACTTTCATTCAATACACCTATGTATGGGTTCCTTCATTTTTATAAAGTTTGAGCATTCAATGTGGCATAACTTAAAAAATATTTCCAGAACGTCCTCCTTTTTAGTACATTTTATTATTGTCTGTATTTCCCTCCTTTCAATTTTAACAGATTGTTTCATATATTTGTTTCACATTTTACCAATAATATCAAACTTACTATTGAACAGTCTACATAATCTATTTGTAAAGTTAGAATAGGTTTCTCTACCTTTTTAATGAGTTTCCCAATATGGATAAACTACTATATTAATTTTTTTATATACTGATATGGATGTTCATTGAATTGATAATAATAGACTGTTAGATGAACATGCTTTATTCTGTTAAGTGGGTAGACAGTTTCACCTGTATATCACAACTATTTTTTGCCTAGTAAAATTTGTTTTTTAATATCATTCCACTAATTTATAGCAGGACAATATTCTTTTTGATATCATTATTTTTTCATGATAAAATTTTTAGACAGCAATTTTAAAAAGTGTAGTGACCTGTAAAGTATGAGAAATATATATTATGAATGTGGTATTAACAATTTAAATACTTTAAGACTATTTGTAAGAATTTTAATAAAACTATAGGTTATTGAATGTCTAATACTTTCCTACACTATATTAGGGACACTATTCATTAATTCTTTCAACGACCCTATGAAGTAAATATTATCCCAGTTTTACAATGACATATAAGTCATTGACACTCTGAAAAATTAAGCTAAATTTTTATTAATATCGCTGATTATAGATGAGGAAACTAAGGATTCAGAAAATGTAGTGATTTTCCCAGGACTGTGTGGTCAGCCCAGAGTAGCTCTAGATTCAAAGGGCTCCTGGTCATCTGTGCTCTGAGTAGGGGTACTAAGTTTTTATCCTTTAATTAGCAACCATCTATTATGAACTTATTGCATCTAGAATCCCTAGCACCTCTGTTTTTGTTTCCAGAAAACTTGCATTCATTGAATTCTTGGGAAACCCAATTATATTATAACAAACATATATTTCTACATTTAAAAAAATCTGTACATGTATTCTTTTCTAAACTCTTAAATGGGTAACACATAAGAAAACTCCACTCTGTCTAAGGTTTTGTAGCCAAAGCAAAGGTTGAATGATCTTCCTGGACTTTTGAGATTAGCCCTGATCTATACTATCACATCATTCCACCACAAGAAAAATCTCTGTTACAGATGTGGATACAGGAAAGATGAGCTTATCATGTTAATTGGAATATAGATGTTCAGTGGATAGAAAGTCTGCTGATGTGGATTGGATGCAGATAAAGGAAAGTCTAACTGTGCCTCACTCTACTAATTAGCTCCTCAAAGACCATTGGAGGTAGTGTGAAGAAGCCTACTCTGCTATTGCCTATGTTGGCTAATAAGAAGTGTTTGTAAAAGGTTAATAAAAAGGTTAATGGAGAAGCTAGTGAAGGTCTTTCATCATCAATTCAGAATAAAGTCTATAATATTAATTTTTTCTGAAGTTTTTTTTCTATTATAGGTGCACTTCCATATAACATAGATGAAAAAAGTCATAACTTGATTGTAAAAATATGTTTATTAGAAACTAACATTAAGTTCCACATTATCTGTAGCTATTCTAATTGCCATCCCATTAAATATTTAAATGACATTGAAATAATAAATTTTCTTCTTTTTAAAATGTGGCTTTTTAATTGAAAGAAAAATGTACAAAGGCATTGGGATATTTTATTAATGGCTATCCAACTTCATTGGAAGTTTAGAGCCTTATTTCTTATTTCTAACTTTCCTCAGTTCAGGAAGATGTAGATTTTCTTGGCAACAGTTGCTGTGTAAAATATTCTGAGATAGAATTTTTTATCATAATTAATAATAGATGAAAATTTCTGAGTTTTTGATGTTCTAAACTCTATGCTGTTTGATTTATGGTGTCTTTATAGTTGTTTTTCTAGTAATTCACAGCCTCTTCCTGTTGGTATAAGGGTTAGTCATCTTTTTCTTTTAGATGGATCTGATATATTTTTCCTTTTTTCCCCCCATATCTTCATGTCTTACTTGTGTATATATTTTAATAACATAACCAACTCTACCATAATGAGACTGGACTGCAAGTTTTCTAAGTTTCAAGTGGCAGTTTTAGCATGTCAGTAGACAACTACGAAAACACTCTCGCTGTATGCATCCTTGTCATTTAAACACTAAAGGGGACAAGGACTTTTAAAACTTAGTTCCAAAATAGGCACCCATTCTTGTGGCAATTATTAAAGTCAATATATAGACCTTATTAATTGTAAAGGTGCTTGCACAATATTATCACTACATTTTCCTTTTTATTGATTTAATTTTGGGGTACTATTTGGGGCCATTTAAAATGGGCAGTTGAGATATAGTTGCAATTCATACGATGCGGACAGGGATTTTGAAAAGGCTTTCCATCGAAAAGTGTCATAGAGAATATGGCCCCTAAAATGTCTTTCTTTTTTTCTATGGAATCTCTCTCTTTCTTGAAATACAGCCTCCCTAGCAGGCAGCAACAATGTAGGTTTTTATCACGTGCTCCCTTCCCTGTGTCTTCTCCCTTGCTGATGTCTGCAATCTGACTGCCAATTTGCACCTCTGCGATGGAATAACTTTATTGTTTTGATGTCCAATTATCAATTTGCACTTATAAAGACATGCAATGTGTGTTACATTTATTGTTGTTCGTCTGTGCATTTCTATGGAAATGGATAACTCTCTCTGCTTATACCATACAGGGTTGCAGTGAAGGCAGAGCTTGTCCCCCACCCCTAGTTATCTACATCTCAATTTATAAAACTGTGAGTTTTGTTAAATATTTTGGTAAAAAGAACCATGAGTCATAGCTAAGTATAGTTATTCTGATGAAACCTAGCATGACTGACCACTTTTATTCTTCATCATTACAACGTAATAAATAGCCACTTACTTTTCTTCTGATAACCTCAGGCAACAATATTCTTTTGTAAATTTGGCCTTGTAACAACCATGCTTGGGTGGTCTATGATTACTGTTATATAGTCGGGCAATTCTCAGTTAGTAATTCTTTTTCAAGAATTAGAAAAATGTTTAGTGAGAAAATAGGTTCTTTGCAAACTGCTGCATTTCTGAATGTTCGTTGGGAAATAAAAAATCATGCCCACTGTAAATTGAAGCATTTCCATTCGCAAAATGTGCAAATCATTTTCCTGGAAGCCTAAATTGGCAAAGTAGTCACTACAGTTCCTGATACACAACTGTGTTTCTTTGTAATCGTTGCCTATCCTGCAAACAGCTATTTTCACATCGGTATTTTTGGTTCAAGCACCTTTCAGGAAATGCTCTATCAGTCTTGAAAATCAAAGTTCCGTAGTTAAAGACCATAGCAAGGTGAAATGTGATGTTTCCATTCTTCCTAGTCTAAGGGAGTGAGACCTTCAATAGTAGGTGAGGGCAGAAAAATTTGAGTAAAGAACTAGCATTAATTTTAAGGAAAGCATGGGCCCAATCTGAATAACAGCATAAGCCTTTACAACGTATATTGGGTGCCTGAACCTCCCAATGAGGAAGTAAATGGTGAGTTGTGTGTGTATATAGGTGTATGCTTAAATACACCAGGTGGGAGGGGTGAGGGAATAAACCACACAACAGATTGTTTACGTGTTAAACACAGATCAATACTTGATAGTTGGAAGAAATAATTGACAACTTATCTAAGATTTATTACTGAGCCAAAATAAATCAATAAATGTTAATATTAAGAAATATAGTTCCTTGATATTGTCAGTCAACTCTCATATTATTTTATTCAAGCTTTAATTTTTGCTTACTTTATTAAATATATTGCATTGTTTATATGTTTATCCTATACTTGTGCCCTGTCACTGAGATATTAGGAGCTTTTAAAAATACAATATATAAAGAATAAAATGAAAGTTTTCAAACATAAAATACAAATATTTTGTAACTGCTCATCAAGAAGGCCCTCTAGATATGGTTAGAGATTGTGAATAATTTAACAAAAAAATATTTATTGATTGAAATATTTAAGAAGTTATGGTAAAGATTAGTAACTTCATTAAACTATGAAAAGGGCAAGTTTGTGTAAAGATATACGTCCTGGCCACACCACTAACAAACAGCATGATCCTGACAACTCTCTTTACCACCCTGAGGCTCTACGCTGAAGCTGAACTTGAATGACAAGTTCCCTTCTCACTCTAATGTTCTGTTGGATCACAGTATACATGGAGGAAATGTGTTCTGATTAATAACTAAAAGCACGCTTAACATCAAAATACCATTTCGGCAGGTTGAGTTACTCTTCTTTCCAGCAGAACTATCCTCGAGTTTCTCAAACCTCATCTCTTTGGATTTCCCATTGCCTTAATCAAGATCAGAGAAGACTTGTTAATCCTAAGCCCCTGTGCCTGTGCATTTACTCATACCTTTCCCCACAGCTAGTATATGGTTCATCCTTTCTCAATAAACTAGCTATAATATAACTTTACCAAACCCAAGAAGCTACTCTGGAACCCAGTAAAACTAAAAGTTTCTTGACACTGTGGGCCAGGTGTCATAACCCATATTAGAAATTTATTCTACAGTTGAGGAAGATTTTCCAGATATGAAGGGCAGATTGAGGTCAGTTGTATGACCAAAAACCAATCCTACTGGCCCTGTCCATCCCTGCTCAACTGGAGATTTCACTTGCTTTGTAGCATCTACAGTTACCATGCCTACACCATTCATGTGAAGTAGGTATGTGAAAAGAATTTTTACCCTCATTTAATCAATGAGGAAACAGAAAAAAAAATATTAATAGGCTCAGCAAAGGTCACAGCCTCAGGTTCTGAGCTTCTGAGGTCCTATTGCTTGGCCTTTTAGAACACTGAGCAAGAAATTGCCATCTCTCCATGTGGCCTAAATGTATAAAAACACATGTAAAATCATGTGATTCTCCAATTTAGCTAAGCATAAAAGATACCCTATGACCTATTAGAATATGATAAAAGGCTTCCGTAAACACATTATTCAATTAAGTCAGGATATATTCATGGAGCCTCTACAGCAAGGGAGGCATTGCAACTCAGATATTGAGGGAAGGTAAATATAGGAGAGAAGCAAATCGCTCCTGGCAAGACTCTAACTTAGTTCATGTTGACTCAATTTATTACTCACACAGCATCATTATACTTAAGAACTTATAAAGTGTTTATTTACACATACTGTTATGCTAAAGAATGTACGAAGCAATGCAGAAGGAAACTGTTCCTGCCCTTAAGAAGCTTTCAGTGTATGTTAATTTAATCCCACGTCTTCAATTTAAAAAAAATATTTAAAACACCTAAATTGGATTAGTTTGCATACTCATAACCCAATTATATTTTGCCAGTATATTTCTGTAAAACAACTTTAATCCAATCTACCATTATTGAATACACCATATAGAACACTGTCTAAAATTTATGTTCTAAGCATAAATGTAGGTTTCTTGATTAAAATATTTTCATTGTCTTCTATACAGTATTGCAGAGCTAATTTCTAAAATATATATAACTGAGTAAAAATTTTTATGCATTACCTGAAAATATTGAACCAAGCCTTAAATAACTTGATTACTATAATACCATGTTTCTAAAGATTCTTTACTTTAACATCTAAACCTATAAATGTCCTTGCTCTGTTAGCCCTCTTTTAAGAGAAACTGGCAAAACTTGAAAATTTAATATCTGAGAAAAATGTAAATCTGCATTTCTGATAACTGCTCATATTTTAAATTTAATACATGCACTAGTTAGAAACACAAAAATTGGTCAATTAAAAAAGTGAATGCTCTTTGAATTTCCTTTGTAAAAAAAAAGACAGTCATTATTTCTGAAGAATTTAACCTGAAGTTATCTTCATTAAAGGCCAAAGACATACTCATCACACCTAGTAATTATTGTTTCCTCTTTATCTTTAAAAAAATATCCTGGAGACAGGAAGTATGTCAGGAGCATGGGAAGGAACAGGAAACTTGGTGGGGAAGGAACACACAGTCACTGGTATGGTTCTGAAGAGCACATGGACTGCAGATAGGGAGGTGACTTAGGACAGTTGCTTCATACATAAAGAAGCTGACAGGGTAGAGGTGAGACTGAGGAAGTTTCAGAAAGTACTCAGTGTCTTTTTCTATCTGAAATAGGGCCCCCAAAGTCAAGAATTCTTTATTTTCATTCTATCGGTCTATAGGCTACAGAGAGCTCATCAGAATTGGGGGATAACTTCAGCAAATGTCACCGTCTGCAATTGAGGCAAATAAAAATCAACATAAAATGGATAGGCTCTGCCATCTGTAGAAGTAACTCATCCTGAATTCCTTCATCTTGAATTGCTGACGACAGCAGGGGATTCCCCATTTCCGACTGTCAAGGTTCCAGGGTGTCATCCATAACCCGTCAAGGTGACCACGTCAGAAAGACACGACAGACTTCTGGCAGGGCGGGTGCCGGTCCCAGCAAGCCTGCTTCAGCAGTGGCCATGCTCAGGGCTTCACCTGCAATGACTTGTTTTACTTCAACAACATAAAGGGTGGATTTTTTTATTGATCTGTTTGGTGCCTAACCAAATTGCAGAACGTGTACAAGCACGTACAACATGCACAGTGCTGCAGCATCTATAGGACAGCCAGAGTACGATTGGGCCAGCAACAGACAGCACCTCACTGGCTGTTGCATTTCATTTTCCTCTATGATATGAGGAAAGCACCTGCCAGGGACACTGAGATGAAGTTCATCATACCTTTACCTCATCCTCTGATGCTTGAAGACATTAAGTGAACATGGACAGTGTTCTTAGGCAGATGCTCCAAGTATTTTATAGACAATATTATTTTCGTTGGATGATCTTAGAGCTCTATTAGGATAAAAGTAATCATTTAGGTTTTACAAACTTCAAGAAAATACAAATTGTAAACTTATTTTTAAATCTCATTGTTTCCAATGAGCAATACTAAATATCTACTAAAATTGTTCACTGTCTTAAATTTAATAAAAAAGTGGCTAGGTAAAAAGGAAACATTTCACAATCATGGTTTATAATATTCAATCTATACTAGAGAAAAACTGGTTCCAATCTCCTTCTAAATTCTGTGCCTGAGAACCACTTCTGCACATATATTTTTTTTAAATTTTGTATTGAACCATTAATTGAAACTTTAAAAGTATACTTGCAGGCTGAGTGTAGTGGCTCATGCCTATAGTCCCAGCACTTTGGGAGGCCAAGGCAGGAGGATCGTTTGAGGCCAGGAGTTTGAGACCACAACATAGCGAGGCCTTGTCTCTACAAAAAAAATAAAATAAAAAATATTTAAAAATTGGCTGGGTGTGGTGACACATGCTGGTAGTCCCAGCTATTCAGGAGGTTGAGGTGGAAGAATCACTTGAACCCAGGAGTTTGAGGTTGCTGTGAGCTATGACTGGGCCGCTGCACTCCAGCCTAGGCAACAGAGCGAGACTCTGTCTCTCTCAAAAACAAAACAAAAACAAAAAAGTATATTGGCAATGTATAAATCTGAGATGTATAATAAAATATATTGTTGAATTTAAAAAAAAAAGACATGACTAAAATGTTAAAGAAAGCCACAATCTGCATATATTTGGATGACAAACAAAGTAGATAATTTTATATTAAGAATTTTCCCTCTTTTTTTTTTAGGGGAAAATGTGCTCTTGACATTTACTTGATCAATTTTGGTACGTTAAGCAGAAATATTTTAGAAGTGAGAAAAACGGACTCCAAGTAGACATCCATCCCCACAGTTCCAACGATAGTTCTGTTCCACTCACCAATGAGCTCAATCCTGCCAAATCGATTCCATGTCCAACCTCACGTAGACTATCTGCAGCATTCACCTTCCTCCCCTTTGAGGCATCTCCTTTTCTAAAGTACTGTGACACCCCACTTACCAGATTCTTTCCACCTCACCGGGTGTTTCATTTCATTTTCCTTTGCTGGCTCCTTTACTGCTCAACCTCTAAATATCAAGTTTCCCTGTCGCTTGATGCTTCGTCCCTTTTTCCAGCATCTACATATTCTTTCTACATGATCTCACTCAGATCCATGGTTTTAAATACATCTCTATTCAGATGACATTCAATGTTACATTTCTAATGCTGAGTTAAGGATTTATATATCCTTATGTCTATTTGACTTATGCTTAGATTTATGCTTAGATGAGTAATATGTATCTGAAAGTTAACATAACTGATAACAAAATTTTCATGCCCTAATCTGCTCCATCTCAGCACATGGACTTCTCAAGTGATCAAGTAATAAACTAAAGCATATCCTTGATTTCCCTCTGTGTGTCACACAGATACAGTCTGCTGGTCTAATTCCAAAGCATATCCTTAATCTGTCTACTCTCAACTCAAACAATACTAGTCCACGCCACTGGGCTACCCTTGCATAGGCCTCTGTAACTGACCCCCACTTCCCTTCTGTCTCCTTCCAATTCTTTGAGATCTTTCAAATATAAACCAGATAACATCTCTTCCCTGCTTAACTCTTCACTGCCTTCCCATTGCAGTCAGAAGGGAAACCCGGGGCTTACTTTGGCATCCAGGACCCTGGTCCCAGAGAAATTCCACGGCTTCATCTTGCATTGTTCTTCCCCTCCCTCACTAGATGTGACCTTTTGTGTTTTCAGTCATGCCTAGCTCATGCCTGATTTCTGGATTTTCTGCTTACTGTCCTCTCTCCCAGTGGCATTCTGTCCCCAGATGATATCAGCATCCAACTTCTTTATATCATTTAGCTCTTATCTCCTATCTGCTTACTGCAGAAGGCCTTTTCTGACAATCCAGGCTGAAGTGACCTTTCCCCAATCTGAGTCTCTCTCATCACATTACCATGTTTTGTTGTCTGCACATTTCATCATAATTTGGAATCATCTGGTTCATGTATCTAATTGCTTATTTTCCATCTCCCTCTCTATGTCATAAGCTCCAGAAAAGTATGGCCCTTTCCTGTCTTGTACACAGGTGTATCTCTGTCTTCTGGAATACACTCTGACATACAGTATAAAATCTTTGGACATATTGTTTAATTAATTTCTTAATTAATTATCTGGAATTATATATGTTTATACATAAAATATATATTGTACTATATACTTATTTTACTTTTTTATATTTATTTATTTTATATTTATGTAAATATATAGTAAACATATGCTATATATTTATATAAATATATAGTAAACATATTTTATAATTAATGCATTTCATATATTATAACATAATATATAAAAAAATCTACTATATTCACCCAAACCTACAGGGGAAATGTTAAGTATATATACACATACACCCTCCCACACACAAATATATATCTATTTCAAAGAGGAGGACCCCAGAATCAGAGCAATTAGGAGTTCTGGAGTTGGCTTGTGAATGCATGGTTGAGATTTAAACTCATGTTTCTAATAAAGATTATTATTCTATAATGCTCTCTTAGAAAGTTAAACAAAATCTAGACATTTTTATTTTGGTTAATATTAACTTAATGAAAGTTAATTTATGTGATATAATCCCTCAGAGTCTTTTAATCTCTGGGTGGTCAAATAACTGTGCATTTCTTCTGGACCTGCAAAGTTGAGTCTAGACTGTATGCATTGTGACCCCACTTCAAAACTCGCCTTCCTAGTGGCCCGATCTCAATAGACAGCCAGGTTCTCACAAGCAGTGTTCTCAAAATTTCACTGGCTTTATCTCTTGTTGCCTTTCTGTAGCCCAGAAATCCTGACAAATCTAGGCTAAACATTGAAGATCAGCCTGAACGTGTGAGAGAAACCCACAAGAAAAAGACAACAATACTAGGAAGCTTCACTCTTTTGCAACAGAGAACAGCAATATGTCCTATCGGTGGTCCTTTAGGCCACGGTAAAGATTCAGAGATATATCTTCATTCCAGTGCTGCCTTACCTTTAGAAAGTGTCTAAGTCAGTTTAAAGGGGAGGGGAGATAATCCAGAAGGGCCCTATCTTGTTACAATGCCAAGTACAGAGTACTTGAGAGCTGTAGGTTCTGAGAAATTGCTGAGAAGAAAGGGTAGTAGTTATATTTTAAAGCCCTTGAAATAAATAATTTCTTAATTTAAATATGTCTTTTATAACATCTAATAGAATGCCATGTTTACATGGAATGCCTAATGTGTGCTTTAAAAAGATAAGGGAGAAATGGTTTGGTTGTCATAGTTGATATATAATCTCATCTTTTACTTGAAGAGTTGAACCAGACAAAATTATTGTTGGCTGAATAAAAGGGGGGTAGAGAGGAAAGCAGAATGGAGAATCTCACAGCCAAAAATGTGTGGACTGTGAGGCTCAGGCAAAGAGTGATAAAAGTCAGTGGTTGTTTTTAAATCCAAAAAGTAATAAATATGTTATGGACTATTAAAAACATATATTGACATCATCTGAATTATATTATTAAAATACATTACAAATATGTAAAAAAGAATCATAAGTGCCTTAAAAATAAAACTTTAATATACACACAACAGTATTCACATGGTATAATCCATTTTTATATTGAATTTTTTACCAAGGACAATTCAATTAGCTCAACATTGACACAGAAATGTAGGCACATCCAGTACTATTTTTACTCTATTGTTAATTATTTCAGTGATTAGATCATGTCTTTTCTTATATTAACCATTGAATTAGCTCTTTCAGGCAACAAAAAGATGAGATGGAAAACCCAGGTAGAATCTCTAAATAATACCAAATACTATTAACTCTTGTCACCAAAATGTGACCCCAATTCACTAGAAAAATCAGACTCAGTGTACTCTTGAGAAAAGCACAATCCAGTGCTATCTCAAATTGCAAAGAAATTGATGTAGTAGGCTCATCTTTGTTTAGTACTGATGTAAGAATCTTGAGGTTGGGATTCATTTAGGTAGAATCTTAATGTTTGACTATGTGATAACGCTATGCAAAACATAGAACAGACCACCTTGACAAGACTCCCTTGATGAATGAATTATGTCCTTATTGGTTTTAAATATTTATATGAAGAATATAAGATCCATGAGCTTAATGAGCTAGAGAGGTTAAAGTCACAATCAAAATAACTTCTGTACAGTAAATCGAGTTTTATTCCTCTTTAAATTCCAGTGGCTAGGAGAACAGATCAGGGAGGAGAGTATCTTATCAATCAGATGATAGGACTTGCGCAGTGCCCTTCACGTAGGATGATCACAAGGCACTTAACTTTAAGGCAACTGGCTTTCCTGACTACAACAGAAGGGAGGCAGAATAAAACAAATTAGTCTAAGCCTCAAAAATGCCAAGGGCCCTATTAAGTATAAAAAGCTAATAGGGTACGTGCTTATACCCACAAGTGTGTGCATGTGTCTCGGAGAGTGGAAGTGTAAAAAGAAATTAGCAACACATGCTGCTTTAGCAAGACCATACAGAGTTTTCTTGATTCATAAAACCTGACTTACGAGCAAATTTCGTACAAAACTAAGCAGCTTTAAAAGAGGAGCTCAGATGGAAAGACAACAGGGTTACTTAGACATAGACATTACTTTTTTTACATCACCAAAGCAATTCATGTTATATTTTGATGCTGTATTAATGGAATACTGAAAATCAAAAAAAAAAAGAAAAGAAAAGACAACGAAAACAAAAACCCAAACTTTCTATGTATAAGTATTTTATGCATGAGGGGGACAAATTAATTAGAAGAGGAAGTTAATTTTAGTAGCAAGATCAAGTGAAAATTTGGTGACTGTATGCAATTTTACATCCTCCATTATTTTCTCTTTATTACTACTTCATTAGTCTGGTTTCTCTTTTTCTTAAAAAGGATACACTGTAATAAAGACATCCCTCAATTCCTTAGATACTTAAACAAAATCACTGATGGTGGCAGTTGCTGAAACTGTATGTAAAAGACAGGCTTTGCAATACATTGTGATGTGTTGAAACCATGTTAGTGTAATCAAAACATAATCCTCTAGAAGGCCTCTTATGAAAGAAAAGGAGCTAGCCCCTTTGACATATGTGTTTCTTTTCTGTTAAATGCATAAAACATGAAAAAAATAAAAACACATTACATTTTTCTTTACAAATAATACTATTTCAAATTTCCATTTTTTTAGAGTGAGAAATTTCAAAATGAGAGGCATTTGGGGATCTGTTTTAGTTAATAAGGGAACCAGAAGATTGTAACCTAAAAGGCTCAAGATTATAGGCCAGCTTGACAAATAAATGGTCCATATGAATTTATCAATGTTTTCCAGGCTTCCCACTGTGATGGAAATGCCACCATCATCATTCCACACCCAAGCCTCTGGCCAAGGTTGACCCAGTCGGGGAAACCATCCATGGTGAGAATGAGGAAGGCTGAGAGGCTCCCTCAGGACTCTCAGGCAATTTTCCTACCGAGAAAACCCTCCCCCATAGTGTACACTATAGACTGTCACAGTGATCATCTGTGACAAACAATGCTGTGTTTTACCATTTTAGGAAGTAGTTCATGTCTTAAGAATGGTCTGCCACTAATGGTTTAGATTCATCACTGCATTATCATAGATTGTTGAAATCTGCACCTATCCAAATTATTCTTAATAGTCATAATAATGGCTAAGATTCATCCAGCATTTGAAATTAGGTAAGCACCGCTGCAGTTTCCATTTTACAGAAGAGGAGTCAAAAACTAAGAGGTTAGATTACATTCCAAGGTCATAGCTTTTATAATAGATGAGTTGAGATTTAAACCCACATATATTTTATTCTAAAATTCCCATTTTTAACTACTCTTCCAAATTAGGGTAACTTAATTATTTATTAAATCAAGCATACACTTTATCTATATTATGACTAAAACAAAGACAAATATACGAAGAAAAGGCTAAATTTAAAAGAACTCTCATTCACTTGCCTAAGAGACTATCAGCTTGTCTTACTGATTTAACCCATTCCATATCTTAAAGCCAGAAACGTCCCAAAAGCTTGGTGTCAACTCTCAAAAGCAGATGCCTCTTTAGCAATAATCTGGCCCCTGAAATCTTCTGATCAAGAAAAGTTGTGTGTGAGCGCGTTCGGGCACGTGTGTGTGCGTATGTGTTTTAGCCTGTCTGGCTCGGGAATAATGCTCAAGCTTTTTCCTCCCATCTCCCTGCTAGAGGCTCAGCTTTTCATGAGCAGGGCAGAGGGAAGAGAAAGTGAGTCACAGTCGTTTTCTTCCCAAGCACCAACTCTTCACTGGAATATTCCTCCATCACCACCAGGGCTCTCCTTCCATTATATCTGCCCAACTTGGGAGGATTATTCCCCTACCCTCTAGGAATAAAGAAAAGTTTCCCTCTGCAATTACTAATACACATGACTGACTCATTATTTTGTTTTAGAGGGGCCTTAAGTTACTATTTGAAGGCATTTTTTTAGAGAAATAAGACTAAAACTTTAAACTAAAATGCGACGTGTTTTTAACTAGATTCGTATCTGTAAACTTCAACTTTTCCCCTGAAGATCACTCAAAAAGACTCCAAAAAGTACACACTTTTAATAGCCTGAATACTTGGTACTGGTGAAAGTTATTAATGCCTCTTAAAGGAACTATCACGATGGAAGTGAGTTTCCAAGATGTGGAATTTGCTTTCAGGAACCTGACATTGGAGTCCCACAGTAGCAACATCCGTGAAGACAACTACGGCTCTTTCGGAACATAGCTTTTTGTTGACATCTCCCCAAACTAAAAATTTTAAGTGCGGAAGATCCTTGCATATGGATATTTTCCATTTATGATTCTGGGTATTCATGAGTATTCCCCAAAGCCTTATGTCATGTCATCATTTGTGCTTGTGGCTGAGGCGTGCATTTCAGTCAGGGTGAGCTGGTTTGCCTAACTCATAACCTAGTCTTGCCAACCTCCCACATCAGCATCCGTCATGCTGGTCATATTCTCTACTTATTCCTGGGAACAATTACTGTAATTAAAGTAACATCCAAAGCTCTTAAAAGGCCTACAAATCCCTATATGATCTGCCCCTTTCCACCTCGCCCAACTTTCTGGCTTCATTCCAATCTACCCTTCTCTCTCCTTCCTCTCCAGCCACACCAGTCCCCTCCTGAAACACAGGACGGACATCCCGAGGTAAAGTAAAGACCTTTGCGCTTACTCTGCCCTTTGCCTGGAGCACTCTTTGTTCCCCCTGGGATCTACCTGCTTGGAGTGCTCCTTCAGTTCTAGTTGGCGTCCGCTCTTAATATTTTATCGGGAGCCCCTTTTTGATTGATTACATCAAATATCAGTCCTTACACCCCAACACTGGTACTTACTTCCTCCCCTACCTTGCTCTTTGTTCTTTGAGGTATTTAGCACTTTCCAAAATACTCTATTTGCATGTTTATTGGCTTATTTTCTCTTTGAACCCTTCATTCCCAGAGGACATTGTCCTTCCTGCTTCTTGGCCCTTTGGGGCATCCTTACTTCTGATTGTTCCCAATCCTCATTGCAGACCTGGCTTCCAAGCCTCTGGGAGGCCCAGGATATCCTTCTAGTAAATTTCCTTCCTTCTTAAGTTAGTCACAGTCTAACCACAATCAAGTATTCTTATGCTAAGAATCTTTAATTGACATACTAGACCTCTGTTTTCTCATCCCTAAAATAAAAGGGGATTGTTTACATTTCAAAAATCCTTGTGCCACAAGAGAATCTTTTTTAAATTGGTCTTTCTGGTTTTGGGGAGAAAACTACAATCCCTTTGGAAGGCAAATTGAAATCATTTTCTACTTATAATTAGATTCCACAATTTCTAAAGAAACAATAATAATAGTGGTTACTGTACCAAATAAATTAATTAGTCAATTACCTGACAATGAAGTCCTGCCAGAGGGACATTCTGAAAATGAAAGTCCCACACCTGCAGGCCTGGATGCGGGCACCTCGGCAATGTCACCTGCACTCAGGCAACCCCGCCTCAGCGAGACTGTCCCGTGAGAGATGATGCTGCACCCCCAACTCCAGCCTGGACTCTTAAGGCTACTTTTGATAATCTTCTCCAGCCGCCTCAAGGCAGGAACATCAAAAGGGCACATCAAAGCTCCCAGTCACAGCAGAGAGGAGCCCTGCAAACCGGGTGACGCTTTTTTCTTCAGGCTTCACAACAAATAACAAGTCTTCAGGCCTTCCCCCAAGGAGGAGAGAGTAATTTTTTAAAATTCTGGGCTGCCTACCCTGAGGGAGGAGAGAGACACCATCAAGGCAGGTAGAGGATAAAGTCACTCCTCCCAAGCATACATTTCCGAGAGTTGGAGGGTTGTGCTAACAACCACCGCCACATAAAAAAAAAAGCAAGAAAAGTTTGATTCGTGCTTCACTGGTGTGAGTATTTTAAAATGCAAATAACAAAAGCTGAAAATGATGAAGTGAGCATGTGCTGTCTCACTGACATGCAAGACAGGCAATTAATGAAACTCTGGGCCACAGTATCCGCTGCCTGCTGACTTCTGCAATTGAATTAAAACTATCATAAGAATAATACAAGGACTTGCCCTTGTCCTTCTTGTCTATGTGTTTATTTAATTTTCTGTCCAACTGACTCTCAAATAAATTGGAAACAGCTGCCATTTTTTGATTCAGTAGCTCCATTACCCCCTTGTGACATCATTCTGGGCACGAACACTAACAATAGGTCATTATGTAGCAATTACTTTATTGATTTATGGAAGTTTTTAAGCTCCGTCAGGAATATGCACATTCAAGGGGAAAAAAGACCACTTCTGTGCTCTTGTTAAGGAGAAAAAACTGAACTGCAGTGGCTGGAATAATGTTGCTCAGATGGGACCTTCTTTACAAAGGAAAATATGGGAATAATTTTTGTTCTGTTGATTTTCTTTAAGTAAAAGAGAATTGGGGAAAGGACTATAAAGTTTAAAAGTTATAGTGCGCAAAATTGAATGAAGGAACTAAGTAAATAGATGACTCAAGTGCTGCTGTTACGTAATAGGAGGACTTCAGTGGTATAATAGAAGTTGCTTAAAACAAATTAACAGTGTTCAAACCCCCATGATGCATGAACTTTCAGAGCTTACGCATAACATTTTAAAAATATCGCTGCATGAAAACACGCTTTCTTTCTCAGTTCCAATGGATGTTGTAAGATTTCATATTTAAGTTGAATGCCCGCCTCACATCAGTCCGTGGACCACACTTGTAACTGCTTCTTATTTCTTCCTAATGAGGCTGTTTACCTGGATCCCTGTAAATAAATAAGCGACAGTTCCCTGTCTTGTAAACAGCTGACTTCCTTTCATATTCCTCTGGTTTGGGGAACTTCGATCTAGACATAAAAAATAAAACAGGAATAATGTGCCCTCTGGGTAGTCACTTAACTTAGGATTCTAACCTGATCAGGGGAGCAACAGCCTGCCTACATGCTGAGGAAAATCGTTGTTTTCCTCAAATTTTTCTGGCAATTCTCTCAACTTTCACTTTTAGGAAGAGGGACTTACTACAGTTGATTGGAATCTGTGCCTGAGATTTAGCTCCTATTGGAGATCAAGAGTTAATATCCCAGCTCTTCTGTCAATACCCTGGTAGGGGAACCATCCTGAGCCCAACATCTGCCGTGGTTCAGGACTGGAAGAACAGCTATGGGAGGGCCATCCCTGTGGGGACACACAGTAGCTTTGGCCAGTCCTGGATCGGCAGCCCAAGGCTAAGCAAGGATGCCTCAACTTACTTCTCCTGTTGATTCTTCCTTTTCTTTTTTCCTTAATTTTCACTTTTAATATTTTATTTTACTTTATTTTATCTTATTTTATTTTATTTGTTCTAGCTCTGACCAGATGCCGAAAGAGAGATTTTAGGAAATAAAGTAGTAAGTGATACTGCTTGGGAAATCCATCTCAACTCACAGCTAAGACACATTTTAGGAGTCTCTGCTACTTCACAAGTCTTGTCACCTATGTTCCAAAGATGAATGACCAAAAAGTGCTTTAGGGGAGAAAATTTCCCTTCCATTCTGATTCCAAAAACATTATTGAGAGTTTTCCAGGTAGAAAGTACAACTTGGGGGAAAGGGTGTTTAGTAAATGCTGACACTGAATTATATCCCAGGAAGCTACTCTGGGAAAAGTAAAAGCAAGCACAGGCGTGGCTCTTGACTTCTGCGGGATTACCATGCAGCTAGACCCTTTGACGGCAGTTTTAAAAACAACATGGGTGAACTTATGAAATATTTAAAAAAACTCTGCACTTTACATTAGGAGACCTAGGATATAATCACAATTACACTATTAATTAGATATAAGACCTTGGATAAGTCATAACTTTCTAAGGACTCTATTTCCCTCTGTGTAAACCAGAGAAAGTGGGTTAGATAACACCCAAGGTCCCTTTTAGTCCTCACAAATCCCACAATCACGTGAGAAATCATACATCACACGATTTCTTGCCTGAGTTCATATGCTACAGCTTATGACTCTAGTCCAGCTAACACCTGAACACAGTAAATGAGTCACTGTTTATCATTCAAAAGAACAAGAATACTCAACCTTGTTGCTTATACACATCTGAATGCCACAATTCTTGGATTCCTCACCAGACAGCCTGGATCAATTAACTCTTTAGCAGAGATATTTGTAACCATGGTAAAAAGCATTTGTTGACATAAAGTCTTGTGTGTTGAAATATCATCACTGAACCGCCAAATCGTGCTTCCCAGATAATTGATCTTTAGAGTAATATTCATAAACTACAAGTGTTAGGAGAATATAAAGGGGATGTTTCAATTGAAATAATACAATTCATTGACATCTTTCTGAAAGAGGTAAATATGGAGCCAGATCTTAAAGAAAGTTACATAGATATGACATGATGCAAGAGAAAAGGAGGAGAATGTTCCAAGGGAACTTTAAGGAGAATGAGAAGGAAGTGTGCATAGTGAGGCACTGCATTTGTGAGATGGGCTGGACGATTCTATTGGAGATAGATGGAGTTGGATGCACAGGATGTTTAATGAATGGGAGTCGAGACGCCATTCGCATAGAGAAAAGGAATCTACTCCTTGGGGGAAGTGGCTGATTAAAGTAATGTCTAAGGAAGTCCTTTTTTGTTAGCTGTGTGGTGAGGAGGCTGGAGAATAGGAATGGAAACAAAACAACCCAGAGCTAGTCAACATAGTCAAGGAATGAAGTGATAAAACTCTGGACTAGGATAATGACTACAGAAATGGGGGTGGGAGGTGGGGGTTGGGGGGCTCAAATCCAAAAAACTCCACAAGAAAGAATGAATAGTTTATGAGCACCGATTTCCTATGGGAAGCCAAATAAGAAAAAAAGGAAGTAGTAAAAATTAACTACCAGATGAATGTCCCAGAAAATTAACTGGACAGTTGAGTCATTGGGAAGGGAACACAGAAGGAGAGAGAAAGTTTATTTCATGAAATTCAAGGCATAAGTGTCCCACAGGAAGTACAGCTAAACAAAAACATCTAGTTAATATCTAGCTGTAGAAAACCGGTGAAAAGTCAGAGTTTGAGCATCATTTTTTCATGCAGTAAACACTTATCAAATATTCATCAAGTACTTCTTATGAGTCAGGCACTGTGTATGATGCCAGGAATAAAGGGATAATGGCATAATCCCTGCACTACAGAAATTTTGTCTTGTGTGAGAGGAAATTACCGAGCTACTTACAGCATCTTGCAATCAGAACTATAAAATACATAATCTACAACATTCAATATGAGCCAGGAGGAGACACCCATAGTCCAGATGCCTATGTGAATTTGGAGAAGAAATCTGGAATACTGTCCAAAGCAGGGGATTCCTACTCAAAGGACAAATAAGGAGGAAAACAAATCTAATGAGTATAGCATATGCATAGCTGGTAGGTGGATAAAATAAAAAATATTAACAAGAAGACAAGGAAGTCCATTATAATGCACTTCTATTCAACGTTGTACTAGAGATCCTATCCTGTGAAATAAGGCAAGTAAAGGAAATAAAATAGATAAAAATTGTAAAAGAAAGAAAATGAAAACAATCATTATTCACAGGCAGTACAATTCTGTATGTAGAATAAACTAAAAGACTCTACATACAAAATATTAAAATTATTAAGTCAATTTAGTAAGGTTATTATATTAAAAGTCAATGTACTGAATTAATGTATGTTTATATACTTGTAGCAAAAATGTTTAAAAACAGTGTTATTTAAAATTGCAATAAAATGCATCAAATATATAGGAATAAATATAATAAAATATGTGCAAGATCAGGCATTTTATATCGAAAGCTGTAAAACAATGCTGAAAGAATTAAAGATCTAAATAATGGTGAAATATACCAAGTTCCTAGATCGGAGGAATGAGTGTTTTTAATATGACAATTCTCTATAGATCAATAGATTTAATATAGTCACAACCAAAATTTTAATGGGATGTTGCAGAAACTACTAAGCTGATTCTACAATTTACATGGAAATATGAAGGACCTAGAAAATCACAGCTGTCTTGAAGAAGAAAAAACCTTGCCCTACCAGATCTCAAGGCTTTTACAAATCTGAAGTAATTAGGACACTGTACAAGACTAGAATAATGGAACAAATTAGAAAGTCCATGAACAGACCACCAACTAATACAATACAGTCTATGACAAAGGTGTTGCTCACTTTAGTGAGGAAAGGGGTGGTCTTTTCAATAAATGGTGTTGTGTCAACTGGATATCCACATTTACAAGAATGAACCTTGAACTGTTTTTCATAATACACACAAAAATTATTTCAAGGTGTATCATAGATCTAAATTTCAAAGGAAAAACAAAAGTTTTAAAAGAAAACACAGGAGATAATCTTTAGGAACTTCTTTTTAAGACCTCTTAAATGGAGTATTAGAACACAAACCATATATGAAAAAAATGATTGAAAAGGTTCATGTTACTAAAATTAAGAAATTCTATATATTCAACAAAGAACTCATATCCAGAACATATAAAAAACTTCAAATAAAAAAACCCAGACAAACCGTTTTTTAATTGAAGAAATATTTAAACAGACACTTTGAAAAAGAGGATAATCCTAATGGCCTATAAACATATGCAATGTGCTCAAAATTGTTATTCCTTAGGAAAATACACATTAACCAAAATCAGATATCACTACATGCCCTCTAGAATAACTACGATAAAGAAAAACTGACAATATCAAATATTGGTGGATAAGTGGAATTTCATACATTCTCAGTGAAAGACAAAATTGGTATACCCACTAAAAAATCTTTTTGGCACTATCCACCAAAGCTAAATATTTTCATACCCTATGACTCAGAAGTTCCACTCCTAAGTATATGCCCAAGTGAAATTATTGCTTATATCACCATAAGGCAAGAATGTTCATAAGAACATTATTCATAAGAGCAAGAAACTGGAAACAACATTCAGGTTCATCAACAATAGAACAGAAATGCCTAAAAATAATAAAATGGATGAATAGGTGGTGGTATGTTCAGACAATGAAATAATATACAGCAAGGGAATAAAATAAACTACTGGTACACACAAGAAAATCAATAAATTTCAAAGACATAATTTTGAGCAAAAGAAACCAGATAAAATAAGGACATATTGCATGATTCCATTTATAGGAAATTCAAAAATAAGCAAAACTAGTCTTTTCAACAAATGGTGCTAGAACAATTGGGTATCCATATGCAAAGAAGAAAACACAGAAGAAACTCTTTGTGACCTTAGATTAGGCAAAGATTTCTTAGACATGACGCCAAAAGCACAATCCATAAACGAAAACATTGATAAATTGGACTTCATCAAAATACAAGCTTCTGCTCTTCAAAATACACTGTTCAGATCCCAAGAATACTCATCAGCATCATCAGCAGGATGATTGCACCGTTCACCATGGCCTTTGCTAGGTTGACTTCCTATCCATTTGACACCACTGGCCGCTGCATGATGATACAGTCTGGGTGCAGAAGAATCGATGTCACATACAAGCATGCTTGACTGCTGGAGGAAGCTCGCTCATGATGTAGAAGGCAAAGCTTTTCTCAAGGGTGCAGGGTCAATGTTCTCAGAGGCATGGGTGGTGCTTTTGTGCTTATCTTGTGTAAGTACACTCTATGGTGTTTGCACAACAACAAAATTGCCTAAGGATGTATTTCTTAGCACATGTCCCGTTAAGTAACACATGAAATTAAGAAGGTCACATAAGTTACTTCCTCATTTTACAGGCATGTTGTATCTTAGGCATTCCTGACAGATCCCTGGTTGTCTACTTAACAATGGCAACAATTTACTGGTTGAAAATGGAAAGCAGTAATATGCATCTGACCAGTTTTCTCTTAAAGCCATTTCCATGATAATGATGACAATAATGGGACTCAATTATATTTTTTTATTTCAGTCACTCCTGATAAGTAACAAATTTGAAGAAATAAAAATATCTAATTTTCTTTTAAAAAGACACTAAGAGAATAAAAGGAAAGCCAGACTTGAAGAAAATATTTGCAATTCATATATCTGATGAAGTACTTATATTCAGAATATATAAGGAACTCTCAAAATTCAGTAAGAAGAAACCAATTTTTAAAATGAGTGAATGATATGAACAGATACTTCATTAAAGAAGATACATGAATAGCAAATAAGCACATGAAAAGATGCTAACATTATTAGTCATAAGGAAAAACAATACAAATAAAACCAAAATGAGATACTACTTCCCATCTATTAAAATGGCTAAAATTTTAAAAACTAAGCACTGACAACAATATGAAGAAACAGGAATTTTCATATATGGCTGGTAGGAATGGAATGGTACAACCACTTTGAAAAACAGCGTGGCAGTTTCTTAAAAAAGTTAAACATGAATATACCATATGATCAAGCCATTCTAAGATATTTACCCAAGAGAAATAAAAGCATATATCATATTCATTGCAACTTCATTTGTAATAGCCAAAAACTGGAATCAACTCAAAAAGCCATCACTGGTAAATGGATAAAAAAATTGTGGTATATTCATACAATGGAAGCCTACTCAGCAATAAAAGGAGTATTGGAGTATTGATACATGCTATATCATAGATGGATCAGAAAATAATTATATAAATAAAAGAAACAAGTAAAAAAAAAGACATACTGTGTTATTCCATTTATATAAAATTCAGGAAAGTACAATCCGTGATTGCTGGGGATTGGAAAGTAAGGAAACTTGGGAGGGAGGGATTGCAAAGAAGCATGTGGAAACTTTTGTGAGTGGTAGATATGCTCATCATCTTGATTGTGTTTTCACAGGTGTATATATGCCAAAACTTATCACTGTATACTTTGAAATATACTATTTATTGTATACAAATGATACCTTTTAAAAGTTGTTAATAAAAAAATAGGCCAGATTAAACTTCAGGGCAGTAGTCATGTGTTACTTAACGGGGACATGTGCTAAGAAATACGTCCGTAGGCAATTTTGTTGTTGTGCAAACATCGTAGAGTGTACTTACACAAACCTAGATGGTATACCCTATTACACATGTAGGCTATATGGTATAGTTTACTGCTTCTTGGCTACAAACCTGCACAGCATGTTACTGTAGTGAATACTGCAGGCAATGGTAACACAAATCACTGGGTGATAGGAATTTTTCAGCTATATTGTAATCTAATGGGACCACTGTTGTATATGCATTTTGTTGTCGACCTAAACATTGTTATTTTTGTGGTTTCTCAGGAGGGATGTGAGGAATTGAGCCTTCTAGAAGCCTTCCATAGTTTGAAGTGAATGTCTGCACACACATACGTGCACACAGATTAAGGTGTATACTTCAAATGTGTACATTTTACTGTATTTAAATTGCAACTGCATTAAAGATGTTTTCAGATGGTCATGCCTGAGGCTCTGCCTCGAGGGGGGGAGGGGGCATGGGCAATATACATAACCGTAATATTTGTACCCCCATAATATGCTGAAATAAAAAATTTTTAAAAAAAGGAAAAAAAATGTTTTCAAAAAAGAAGTTAAAAAACTTAAAGTAGTGACTATAGAGAAGAGAGCCTAGAACCATGATTACCTTTCAGGAGACATTCATAAATAAAGAACAGAAGAACTGACAGAGCCAAATATACAAGAATACTGCAAAAACAGAAACAAAAAAATAAAAGATAAGAATAGGAGAACACACCTGGGCAACAGCAGATGGGTTTTACTCCAGCAATTTAAATGAACCCATCATAACCACAAGGAAAAGCTGGCACTGCTGTACACATTGCATTCATGGAGTTGCTGCAGGACACATTTTGTTAGCCTTCTCTCTCACTCTCTATTGTCACACTGTCATGCTTTCTTTTTTTTTTTTAAATTCCTTCTCGTTGCCTATCTAATCCTGTTGGACTGAACATTAAGCTTGTTTTCTCTCTTGGCGAATTCTGTGGCACAGAGTCAATCTCTCCCAAACACAATTCTGGTTTTGGTCTTCTGTGTTTATGGAGTAACACCTGGGAGAGGGGTGACCTCTTCCATACAACCTACCGTGTTTCTATAAGACACTTCCTAGATGGTATTGGTGTGATCTCTTACCTCCACTAACTGACCATTGTGGGGGATAGCATGGGAAAGAGGAAAAGAGAAGGGTGAGCAGGGGCAGGACAGAACACAAGAAATAAGAAGCAGCTGAGATAAACATTAGAGTGCAGGTGTCCTTTCAATATAATAATTTCTTTTCCATTGGATAGATACCTATGAGTGGGATTGTTGGATGAAATGTTAGGTCTGTTAGGTAGATAGCAAGGGATTCCAGGTCTCCTAGGAACAAAAGTGGGTACTGTTGCCTTGGTACAATTGCCCCTCCTGGGAAGGAGGAGATCCATCTTGGTCCTAGCCCACCCTAATCTTGCCCTGAGCAACTGCCATACCTGGGGGAGGAGGGAATACCCTATGAATCTGCCATTCAGAACTTAGCACACCAGCTGCAAAAGAATACAGTAATATTTGTACCCCCATAATATGCTGAAATAAAAAATTTAAAAAAAAAGGAAAAAAAATGTTTTCAAAAAAGAAGTTAAAAAACTTAAAGTAGTGACTATAGAGAAGAGAGCCTAGAACCATGATTAGACTCTCTAGACTCTCTAGCCCAGGGGCCAAGCAACACAGATACCATAAAGTACAGAAATTGACCTAGAACAACTGGCATGCATAGTTAGACAGGTCATGCAACTCCCAACTGTCCAATCAAGGTGGTTCTACAGTGACCTCTGAACCATGAGGGAGGTCCCAATCCAGCCACTATAAAACAAGATGCAGACTGTAACCTTTCCCTTTTTGCCACTTCCCCTTGCTCTCCCCTTGCTATAACAGTGGGTCTGGTCATTATCTGTGATGTATATACCAAACTCTGTAAATCTATATCTTCTTCTTGCTCTATAAGCATATCTTTATCTCCTCAATAAACCTCATTTTCACACTTGCCTTACTTTGGTGCGTCTGGTCATTCTTTGGCCACGGGCATGCCAATAACCAATATTTCACACTGAAAACTGACAGGTCTACTTTTAGCTCTTTAAGAAATCTCCATACTGTTTTTCAAAGAAGTTGTTCTAATTTGCAGTCCCACCAACAGGGTATGACCATTTCCTATTCACTGTATCCTCTCCAACATCTATTGTTTTTTTGACTTTTTAATAAAGTCAAGGATAAGGGATAAGGTAGTATCTCATTGTGGTTTTAATTTGAATTTCCCTAATGATTAGTGATGTTGAATATTTTTTCATATGTCTGTTGGCCATGTATATATCTTCTTTTGAAAAAAATCTGTTCATGTCTTTTGCTCACTTTTTAATGGGGTCATTTGTCTTTTTCATAATTATTTGTTTGAGTTCTTTGTAGATTCTGGAAATTCACAATTGCAAAGATATGGAATCAACCTAAGTGCACATCACCTGAAGAGAGGATAAAGAAAATGTGGTGTGTGTGTGTGTGTGTGTGTGTGTGTGTATATATATATATATATATATCTCATGGCGTACTACTCAGCCATAAAAAGGAATGAAATAATGTATTTTGCAGCAACTTGGATGGAACTAGAGACCATTATCCTAAGTGAAGTATCTCAGGAATAAAAAAACAAACACCACACATTCTCACTTATAAGTGGGAGCTAAACAATGGGTATATATGATCATAATGTAGTGTAATGGACATTGGAAATGAAGAAGGGACAGGGTGGGAGGGGAGTAAAGGATAAAAAAATTACCTATTTAGTACAGTGTACACTATTTTGGTGATGGGTACACTAAAATCCCTGACTTCAGCATTATACAATTCATCCATGTAACAAAAACACTTGTATCCCCTAAATCTATTGAAATTTTAAAAATAAGAATGTAATATGTAAGCACTAACTGAAATAAAAAGAAGAAAAGCAGAAGCTGAATAGCTGGGAGTAAAGCAATGAAGGCATTTGACCATGGATTGAGTCTTAGATTTGCCTCAGGGGTTCACAGTAATCTAGGAGAAACTAGCAACACAAAAGGATAGATTACAAAATACTAAGGTAAAAGGGGATGATAAGTGGAAATATTCAACATAATCACATAAGAAAGTCATGTATTTTGGAAATATTTATAGAGAAAGCAGAATTAGGTGAAGCATTTTTATTTTAACATGTAAATGTCATGAATAGGGAGAAGAAAATATTTGACGGGAGATAGCATAACTTTTTCTTGAAATCCCCTGGAAAGGAGTTAGCAAAGGAAAGGGGTTTATGCCTCATTTCAACCCACCCAATTTAACTTCCAGCATAAAATGAAGAGAAACAACTCCCGTGTCTTCCAGCCTTGCTTTCACTATACGGAACTATGGGTTGTGGGTGTCTGTTGAGAGGTGTTCCGGTAGGCATTGTTGCCATAGAACTTTAAAGAGAGAAAAGGGGTGATATGGGCTAGAGATGGCTGCTGTAAGAGTGAAAGATCTCAAAGCTGCTAGAGAGCAAGCCAATGTTCTGAAAATCAAGAGTAGGAAACAGATGATGGGATTTTGCGGTTCAAAGCAATTGGCCTCTCAGTTAAAACAGAATGAACCAAGAGCTCAAGGCACATAGCACTGGAAATTTAGCACTGATCATTGAGAGAGGAATCCCCAAAGTGAGCAATGTTGTAGCACCTAGACAATCTGCACTCTGACTTCTTTTAAACTTTGTGTTGAGTGGGTCATGCTGAGCCCACAGGTGCATGGAAGGCAATGGCTGCCAAAGAGAGAATAAAGGCTCATGGAAAGTTGTTACATTATTTCATACATTTCATTCTTGGTTACCTTCCAATCTAAATTATCAGCTTGCCAAAGATGGATAAAATGCTATAATATGATTAAAAGATTTAAAACTACTAAGGTTAAAGAGTCATCACACATTTTAATTAAAGCAGATGTGAAATGGCCCTTTCCCAAGGTAAAAGATCCACGTATAAACATCAGTCTGCTGTCCAACCGAGTCAACAAGTCAATCTAAGACTCCAATCCAAGAATTGTGATTAAGTTGTTATATATGTATATATATGAGAGATATATATCACACACATACATATATGCACATATATGTACATATATATGTATGTATGTATAACAATTCCTATACCATAAAATGGAGACAAAAAGAAAACAGCTGCAGGAGAGGGAAGAAGGGAAGGAAAGGCTATATATTCTTAGTTGAGATAGTCTCGAAAGATGCTCCCCCACCCCACTATAAACCTTAACTTCCTGGTATTTACTCCCCCCCCTTGAACAGTGGTTGGCTAACTTTTGACCAATAGAATATGGAAAAAGTAAGCTTCTAATACTAAGTCATAAGAATTCTTTTAGCTCTGGCTTGAATCTCTTAAAACTTTCACCTTTGAGATGCTTCCTCTCAGAGTCTAGCCACCAAGTCATGTGTATAACCTGCATGTAAGTGCCGCCCATCAACAGGTTCAGCTAGTCGCCCAGATGAAAGCCAGCATCATCTGCCAGCCAATTGAGTGAGCCAGCTCAGAAATTCCAGTCCAGTCTTACTCCCATATAACACCAACATCCGACCATGAGGAGCAGAAGAACTGCCCAGCTGAGCCCAGTTAACACACAGAATTGTGACAGAGAATAAAATCATTGCCATTCAAGCCACTGAGTTTTAAAAAATGGTTTATTTTGCAAGAATAAACAACCAACATGATTTATCAATCTCTTGATGTAATAGTGTACTCGGTAGATTTTTATGTGCAACAAATCACCCCAAAAGTTAGTGATTTAAAACAGTGAGTTATCAAATTTTTTCTTAAAGAGCCAGATAGTAAATATTTTAGTCTTTGTGGACCATACAGTTTCTGTCCCAACTACTCAACTCTGCCATTGAAGTGTGAAAGCAGCCATAGACGATATATAGACAAATGGATATGGCTGTGTTCCAATAAAACTTTATCTACATAAATTGGCAGCTGGTTCATGGGCCCATAGTTTGTTAACCCCTCTTTAAAAAAAAAAATAAACATGCATTATTGCTTACAATTCTATAGGTCAGATGGGTGGTTCTGCTGATTTGTGCCAGGTTTAACTGATCTCAGCTTGGCTCATTCATGCACCTGCCATCAGCTGGCAGGTTAACAGGGGGCTGGCTGATCTGCGATGGCCTCACTTACATCTGGTGTTTCACTGGCTGCCAGCTGGAGCCATAAGAGTGATTGGGCCACTTGTCTCTTACCATCCATCAGGCTTGTTCACATAGTGGTGGCAGAGTTCCAAGAGAATGAGTAAAAGCACACAGACCTTTTGAGGCCTAGACTTGGAATTGGCACATTTTCACTTCTTTCCTATTCTACAGACCAAAGTAAGTCACAAGGTCAATCCAAATTCAAAGGATGGGGAAATAGACTCAACTTGACAGAGGAGCTGCGAAGCCACAATGCAAAGGGCTGGGATATAGGAAGGTGTGAGGAATTGTGCAAATCATGAGACTATGAATACATGAGTAAGTCTAAGAGCCTGGATTCTAAATGGGAGTTGTTCCATTTTATTTTAATAAGTGAAGGAAAGGAAACCCAGGGAAAGGAACTGACTCATCCAAGCCATTCTTGTTGGGTAGAACAGCCCTCGAAATAGAAGAATAACTCACTAACTGTGTGTGTAACTAGGAGGTTGTGGTTTTCCTGGTCCCGTACAGGACTTCCAGGGATTCCTAACACAACTGTGAGAAAACTCTCTTCTACACACAACCCCTGCCGGGCACCCTCCATGCCAAAGTCTTTAATTCCAGTAAGGGCACAGCTAAGATGAGAAATATTCATCATCCAATCAGATGATAAACCACCTTAAAATATCCCCTTCTATCCAGAAATCCCCTCCTTATTATACTCTAAGAATCTTAATTCCTAATTTAACCTATCTTCAACCTAATATGTCTCCAGACATCTGCATCACTTGGTCGCATGCCATAAATATGGAGTGGCCTAGTGATAATAGGTCCGGTGAGAATGACTCTTACCCAAACAGTTGAGCCAAACTTGCTGTAAACATACTTAGAATGAGGTGGCTACAGGCTACAAATTACTCACCAGCTGCCACAGTTTGAGGCAACATCCCTACTAGTCAGTTCACAGTCCGTAGGGACTTATGAGAATGTTCAAGCTAAAACCTTCCCTCCTATTTTCAATTGCTATGCTGTTGGAAAAACAGTAGAATTATCTTTCCCACCCTGATTTAATGGCTTCTCATGATACAGCCCTATATTAAGTTTAATCTCCTATTCACAGTTTAATAGCTTATAAAAATAAAATTTTCCATCCTCCTTTACCCTATGGACAAGACTGACTTAAGTCAGAGCATATGTTAGAAGAAGCTTGTCCCTGACTCCGGGAACTTATATTACAATTTGTCCTAGAATTTGGTCTATGCTCGACTTGGCTGCATTTCATTAAGCTAATAAGTTGTTCTAACATTTTGTTTGTGTTTTTATGGCTCAAAAAACTCTAAAATGCCTTTGTGGCTTCCTTGTAAAGCAGGATTCTAGTATTTTGTCTCTATATCAAACGCCTCTTATGTAATTCAAAACATTCAAGAGTCAACCCTAAATTTGATATTAGGCACCAAACAATCTTCTAAACATAACCTGAAACTAATTCTCATGCCATGCCAATAAACTGAGCTAGGAGGCTCCAACATATGTAATTTTCTGAAATTAGACTTTACCCATTCATCATTTCCGTGTTCACTCTTGTTTAGGGTTTGTTTCAGTGACTATGCTACAGCATCACCATTCACTTTCCATTCTCCCCACACACAGCAACCCACATCTTCTTCACATCACAGCAGTTGGTTTCTTCTTTTCATTCTCTTTATTCCCACTTGCATGAACCTCTTATCTAGGCAATCTTTATGACCATGCTCATGCTATTCCTTATAATAAAATGTCTTCTCTCACCAGCTATGCCTACCAAAGTCTCACTTACACTGCAATCACACTTGCTTTTCCTTGACCAAATCTGAACTCTCCATTTATAAAACCTGTATCTTTTTCTGCCTCTAGTACAAATACAATTTTTGCATGTTTTGTACGATCATTATTTATCTGTTTGTTGTAAGATGTTCTCTCTCTCCATAGGAAGCTAATTTTTTCTCTAACTTAAAGTATACTTTTAGCATTTAGGGCATCGACATTTAACTTTCTAAGGCAAGATCTGCAAAAAGCCCCACTATAATGCTGAATCCTTTCAGTTGATACAGCAGTAGTTGTACCAAACATAGCAATAAGAGTCTCATGGGGAAGTAGAACCCACATTTCCTCAATCACGTAGGAAGTGTAAAAGCAAAATTTCTAATAGCCTCTCCAGGGTTTTAGCTCTTGCTATGATGCCTTCCATGATTTCATCATGATTTATGAGTAGTGAAATATCTCAATTCAAGTTTCAAGGCACGAAATAAAAAATAAGGGTGCTTTACTCATCTCTTCCAAAACCTGGTTTTGTTATTAAGGTCTACAAGTTTCTTTCATATGTAAACTGATTGCAAGGCAGCATCAAATTCATTTCATGCATACTATTATTATATAATGTTTTTAAAGCAACTTCTTGCACAGAAATATCAAGTACTATATCTATTGTTTTACACGTCTTTTCTTCAATGTAAGATAGACCTCTTTCCTTTTTGACCGATTTATTAACTTCTTTAGTAAAGTTGTTTTCTTTTTTCAGTCAAATTGCTACACATTTTTCTGAGTTTATGAAACCTTTGTGTGTACAGAGATGAGAAGGAGGAAGGAGAAATTGAGTGGTCCCATAGTATTCTCAAACAGACACATTATAATTAACGTAGTTAACCTCCTAGATCTAGAGCTGTGATAGCTCCACACAAAATCTGAACAAAATTTGTGCACATATATTTGGGTACATATTTTTGTGCTTGACCAATGTTTGCTTTTTTTAAAAAAAAACAAACTTTATTTTCAAACAGTGACTGAAATTACAGGTCTGATGCACACATGAGGTAATTAGCTTTGCACCATTCCACAGTAGCTTCCATTCATTGAGTGCCCACTCTGGGCCAGTCATCATGATATGCTCTTTCTACATTTATCTTAAAAACTACCAAATCTGGTCCCCTAACAGCATTTCTTCTCTCAGTGGAAGGCACCACCATCTGTCCTGTTGGACAGGCAAGAAACACCCTTGCGACCTCCTTTCTCATGCCCCTTATATCCAATTCACACCAACATTCTACAAATTATACTTGTTAAGCATATCTAGAGTTACTCTGCATCTCTCTTATTTCACTGCCATTCCTCTACTTCAAAATGAGATCATCTCCACCACAAACTACTGAAAGAGCCCACTAACTAGTTTTCCAGCATTTAGTCTGGGGTTCTTTTTATCCACTCTCCACCCTTGAAGTGTCTGCTCAAATCTTTGCCTATTTTTAAGTAGGATAGTTTGTCTTTTTATTGTTGAGTTGTAGGAATACTTTATATGTTCTAAATATAAGTGACCTTTTCAAAATCTACAGCCAATGCCTGGCAAACAATAGGAAGTCAATGTACCTTGTGGAACAGATGAGTAAATGAACCCCTTGGAACATATATTATTCCAGGTTATGGCTAAAGAAGCAGATTCTCAGAGAAGTTGAATTACTTGCACAAACTCACCCAACTAATAAATTGCAAAGCCAAGATTGAAATTAGGTCTACCTAATCTGAAAGACTGCGCTCTTCCCACTGTGTTGTTCTCATTCCCAGTGCATTGTCACAAAAACATGCCCTTACGTTTGTTGAACCATCTTACAAATGTGTGTTTTTGTTAGCTGCTGGATGGGGGAAGGGAGAAGTGTCAAGAGAGTGTAAATGAATAGGAATACAGATGTTCTCAATAATAGAAGAGGTATCCAACCTATTGTGATTAGGTCAGCACCTCTATCTATCTATCTATCTATCTATCTATCTATCTATCTATCTATCTACCTACCTACCTACCTGCCTATCTAATCTATCTATCCATCCATCCATTCACTCATCTATAATCTGTCTTTTTAAAAAGCGAGCTCTCCATTAATAAAGCGTATGATCGAAGGAATATCCCTTTCATCTTGATAAAAGAAGCTACTCTTTATCAAGTATATGTATCAGGAGCTGTTATTTTTTACAGTTCAATTTATTTTTTGGTAAAGAGTGCCTTCAGAAAATGCATAAATCTTAAATGTTCAATAAAAAGGGCTTGACCAATGCATGCAGATGTATAATACACATCAGTATCAAGATAAAGAATATTTCCATCACCCAGAAATTTCCTTCCTGCCCCTACCCAGTCAAGTTCACCCACTCCAGAGGCAACCGTGTTTCTTATTTTTTCAAATCATAGATTAGCTTTGTTTTTTCTAGAACTTCATATGAATGGACTCATAGTATATAGGCCTTTATGTTTGCCTTCTTTCTCTCAGCCTAATGTCTTTGAGATACACCATATTGTTATATTTTTCAGGCATTTATAATTTTTATAGATGAGGAGTGCTCCATTACATATAATGCTATGAATAAATATACCACAACATTTTTATCCATTCCCCTTTGATTGACATTTGGGTTATTTTTGGTTTGGAGACATTAGGAATAAAGCTGTTATGAATCATTTTGAACAAGTAGTTTTGTGGACATATGTTTTTCATTTCTTTTGGCTTAATGCCTAGGAGTAGAATGCTGGGTCATATGGTAGGTATATGTTTAACTTTATTAGAAATTGACAAAATTTCTTCCAAAGTGGTTGTGCCATTCTTCATGCCCACCAACAATGTATGAGAATTCTGGTTGCTCCATAGTTTAGCCAATATTTTGTGTTGTCAGTATTTTCAATTTTAACTATTCTAGGGATGAATAGTAGTATCTCATTGAGCTTTTAGTTTGCATTTCCTCTATCATTAAAGATGCTGAGTACTTTTTTATGTGCTCATTGGCTATTTGTATACCTTCCTTTGTGAAGTATCTTTCCAAGTCTTTGCCCATTTTTAAATAGGGTAATTTATTTTTTTATTAGTGAGTTGTTAGAGTTCTTTATATGTTCTGGACACAGGTCTTTGTCAGATACATGTTTTATGAATATTTTGTGACCTGTCTAGTATTGTTTTTTTTTGGAAACTTTTGGTGAGTAGATTTTAATTTTGATTAAGTGTAATTTTCAGTTTTTTCTTTATCATGATTGCTTTATATGTCTTGTCTAAGAAATCTTTGCTCATTGCCAAGTTTCAAAAATATTCTTCTATGTTTTCTTCCAGAAGCTTTTTAATTTTATCTCTAACATTTAGTTCTATGAGGCATCTTGAACTAACATTTGTATATCATGAGCTAGAAATCAAAGTTAATTTTTTTCTATATATTTTTCAGTTTTCCATTGGTTGACATGACTTTTCTTTCCCACTTTTTTCTTTGGCACCTTTGCGAAAAATGAATTGGGTCTATTTATGGACTCTGTATTCTATTTTATAAATCTATTTTAACATCCATGTGCCAGGACCACACTATCTTAATTAATGTAACATTGTAGTAATTCTTTAAGTCAGGTAATGTAAGTGCCCCAAATTTATTGTTTCTTTTTTCTTCAAGATTGTTTTGATTTTTCTGGAACCCTTGGATTTCCATCTATATTTTGTAAAAATCTTGTCAATTTTTATTATGAAGCTTGCTGGTATTGCGTTGAATCTACAGATTGATTTGGGGAAAAATGGCAACTTACCATTATTAAGTGTTTCAATTAATGAACATGGTATAGCTTTCCATTTATTTAGATTTTCCTTAATTTATATTAAGGGTTTTAGCATATTTTATTGTAGAGGTATTGAACATTTTCTGTTTACTATATTACTAAATATTAACGTTTTCAATAATATGGTAAATGAAACATTTTTTAAAGTTTGTGTTCTTATTATTTGCTGTTAGTACTTAAGAAATATAATTGAATTTTGAATATTGACCTTGTGTTTTGCATCTTGATAAATTTACTTAATATTTTTAGTAATTGCTTTGTAAATTCTTGAGGATTTTCTATGTGGACAATTATATCTTCCACAAAGATGGATAATTTTATTTCTTTCTTTCCAACATTTATATTATTTCTTTATCCTACCTGACAGGACTAGCTATTACTTCTAGTACATTGCTGAATAGAAATGATGAAAGCAGAAATCCTTACCTTGTTACTCATCATAGGTAAAAAGCATCCAGTTTGTAACAAATATGTTAGCTGTAGATTTTACGTAGCTGCCCTTTTTAAGGTTAAAGAAGTTCTATTTCTAGTTTTCTGGATATTTTATCATGAATGGATATTTAATTTTGTCAAAAACTTTTTCAACAAAAGTTGAAATGATTATATGGTTTAGTCATTTATTCGGTTAATATGGTGAACTCCATTCACTGCTTTTCCCATGTTAAACCTTGCGTTCCTAGAATAAGCCCCATTTCATCTTCATGTATTGTCTTCTCTATACATTGCTTGATTCCAATTGCTATATTTTGATAAGGAGTTTTGCATTTAGGTTCGTGAATAGTGGTGATTTTTCTTTCTAGTATCTTTTTTCTGGTTTTGTTATAAAGATTATGCTGACCTCATCAAATAAAAAAGTTCATATAACATTTGTATTATTTATTCCTATAACGCTTGATAGAATTCACCAGGGGAAACCATCTGGGTCTGAAGTTTTCCTCACAGGAAATTTTAGATAACATATTGAATTTCTTCAATGGATATATATAGTATTATATTTTTCTATTTCATCTTGTTTGTTTTGGGTAAGTTGTGTTTTTGAAGGTATTTTTCTATTTCATCTACAGTCAAAATGGATGGCATAAAGTTGTTCATAATATTTCTTTATTTTCTTGTGCACTTTTAGAATATATAATGAAATTCCCCTATTTTATTACTGATATTGGTAATTTATGTGTGGCTCTTTTCTCTTTTTCCTTGATCTGTCTGGCTGATGTTTGTCAATTTTATTGATCTTTTCAAAAAATCAAATATAGTTCTTCAATTTATTTCTGCCTTTATTTTATCTTTTTATTTTGCTCACTTTTGTTTTTTACTTTTTTATTTTTTCCCTAGGTTACTCTAGATAGAAACCTAGAGAAGCGTAGGTCATTATTTTTTAAACTATTACTTTCCAATATAAGCATTTAAGACTATAAATGTCCCTTTCTTCACTGCTTTAGTTCTATACTAGAAATTTTGATATGCTGTGTTTTCATGATTGTTTGGTTTTTAATATTTTTAAATTTCCACTGTGATTTTCTCTTTGGCCTGTGGGTTATTTAGAAGTATGTTGTTTAACTTCCAAGAATTTGGAATTTTTCTTGATACCTACTTATTACTGATGTCTAAATTAATGCCATTGTTGCAAATAGATTACAGTCTGTTAAAATGTACTGAGACTTGTGTTATGTTATTGGGTTTGGTATTAAATAAATGTCAGTAGGTTAAGGTGATTAACAGTGTTGTTTAGATCTTCTTTATTATTTTGTTTTTTGTCTACTTATACTATCAATAAATGAGATGGGATGTTGCAATTTTCAACTCTGATTGCAAATTTGTGTATTTCTTCCTTTAGTTCTATAAATTCATGCTTCATATAGTTTGATGTTCTCTTGGGAACATACACATTTAAGATAGCTATGTCTTCCTCATGAGTTGAAATTGATCCTTTAATCATTATAAAATGTCTGCAATGTCCAATGAAGCTTTATTAATTTTTTTCAGTCTTTCTTTTCTCTTTGTTTTTCAGATTGGATAATTTATATCCATCTACCTTCAAATTCAAAGTCCTTTTCTGCCATTTTGAATGTGCTATTAAGCCCACCCAGTGATTGTTTTTTACTTTTTTTACTTATTTTACTGTATATATTTAAGATGTACAACATGATATTTTGATATATATCATGCAATGGCTCTAATAGTCAAGCAAATGAACATATGCATCATCTCACATGGTTACTTTTTTGTGTATGTTTGTGTCAAGAGCACCTAAAATCTACTCTCTTAGAGAAAATTCTGAATACAATACAATTTTATTAACTATAGTCCTCATATTGTATGTTAGATCTCTAGACTTGTTCATCCTATATATCTGCAACTTTATATCATTTAACCTAAATCTCCTCATTTTTTTTTCTCATCTACCCTTCTGCCCCTGGTAACCACTGTTTTATTGTCTTATTCTGTGTATTCTACTTTTTCTTTCTTTTTTTTATTTTAAGGCATCTACTACATATAAGTGAAATCACACAGTATCTTTTCTTTCTGTCTCTGGCTTATTTCACTTAGCATAATGTTCTCCAGGTTCATTTAAGATTCAATAATATTCCAATACATCACAATTTCTTTATCCATTCATCCGTTGATGGGCACTTTCATGAATTAACATGGGAGTGCAGGTACTTTTACAAGGTAGTGATTTCATTTCCTTTGGGTATTTACCCAGAAGAGGCATTGTTCAGTTCAACGGTTTTTCAAATATTATATTTTTGATCCTAGAATTTTCTTTTGGTTAACTTTTATAGCTTCTAATTCTCTGCCAAGATTTCCCTTCTGTTCATTCATTGTGATCATATTTTACTTTTTGTCCTTAAGTATATTTACAATAGCCATTTTAAAGGCCAAGTCTGCTAATTCAAACACCTAGATCATCTTGAGGCTTATTTTTAATTTTTCTTTTGACTATGGGCCACTATTTCATATCTTTGCATGTCTAGTAATTGTTTTACCATTGTAGATGATATGTCGTAGGAAATCTGGATTGTGTGATGTTTCTTTAAAGGATGTTGAATTTCTTCTGGAAAGCAATTAAATTACTGGCAGAACCTTTGGATCTGCTAGGCTTGATTTTATTTCTTGTTAAAGTAGATCTGTTTCAATTTTAGGCTTAGTCTTGGTGTATACTCCTTACTCTAGGATATGGAGTCAATTAAAACTCCTGTTCTAAGCTCTTTATGTGGATTTACTAATCTAATCTTCACTGCAACCCTTAAAATTAGGTTTTCACCAGAGAATCCTATTCCTTAGTGGAAAAGTATTGTCTCGAAGCAGCTGCCTAGCTAAGGCTACATTTCCCAGCTTCCTTGTATCTAGGAATGGGACGTATACTGTTCTTACCGATGAAGTGTGAGTAGGAGTAAGGGGTGTCATTTACAGTCTAAAACTGTTGTGTATCAGTTCTTGCTTCCCTGTGGTCTCTTTCCTCTTCCTCAGCAAACTTAGAGGCCACATGTAAAGATGGTGAAGCCACATTATGAAAGCAATGTGGGTCCTTGAACCACTACTTGGAAGAAATATATCCAAACAAGAACATTCATTCACGTTGGACAAGTAATGAATTTTATTTTGTTAAGCCATTGAGAATTTGGGATTTATCAGTTAAAACCCCTGGCATAAGTTAACAAATATGGTAATAAGGTAACAAATCAAATATGTTATCTCCTTTTTATAGACAAGGAAACTGAGGCACAGGGAGAAAAATCACCATTGTCAGAATAAGAAAAATTTTGATTTCATTTAATGACTGCATTAATTATAATTTTCCAAAGCATAGTCAAGAGAAAAAATGATCTCTATCCAGAGACTTGACTTTTGAATGAATAGAACTTAATAAAGTATATTGTCCTTTCTATAAATTGTTGACAAACATGTTGGTTGGTTGGTTCACTGGGACGATAGCAAAAATAATGATTGATTGATACATAATTAGATCAGCAATAGTGGATATAATTTTAGAATTAACATTAAAAGTTTTTTTCGTTATTTGTGAGATTAGACGTGCAGGTTGGAATGACTCAGACAGAGATAGCAAGGCTGAGCTGGAGGCAGAAGAGGGGCATAACTTACAAGTTTGGACCAAACAAACCCAAATAGACAGAGTTCGAACACTGAGTTTAAGATATTTGATATAATTTTTTCCAAGAGTGAAAAACCGTGATTAGAACCTGTATATAAATATGCCTCTATTCTAGACTTTTTTGGCACTATTTCTTTTTTCTATATTAAACATTGAACACACAAAACTTACAATACTTTGGTGAGGAGTAAAAAAGCCAAATATAATGAGTTTTAATTTTATAATGAAATGCATATTTTCCATCAAAACACAAATATTTCATTTCCAAAGGTTAAATAGGTTAATACTTAATGAATCCCACTGGAAAAAAACATCCAATCCGAACTACTCTCTGGCACTGTGTCCACTGGGCTTTCAGTTGAATATCTGTTGGATACATTTTTATGCACTTTAATTCTTTGCTACCCTGTACTGTATCATTCTCCTAAAACAGGTTTGTATGTCTAAACACTCTAAACACTGAGTAAGCTCAAAGATTCTGCCTTCCACAGTATCTGTTTTACTTATATTTATTCCTATTTTAAAATATAATAGATCAGTGTTTGCAGCGTATTTTTATTAAATGGTGGTACCACTAAAAATTTAGTAGGAGCTTGGTCATTTAGAACCCTGGACATATCCCACTTTTTTTTTGCACGGTACCTGTTATCTTCTAAGCAAATGGCTGGACAGAAATCTCTGTGAAGATTTAAGTGTTTCTCTAGTCTTTGCTATTCTTTTAGTATTTTTTCCCAATTATTTTGGTACTAACATGGTTATAAGTTTCCATAAAGGTTGTGCCAAGCTTTAATTTTTTAGAGGCATACTAATAATCACATAATTGAGTGAAAAATACAAAAAGCTGTGAAAAGACATCCAATAGAAGAACAACATAGGTAGTTAACATCCAAGTAATTGCCCACCGTCATTTCTAAGAAAACGTTTCTTAAGACAAAAGATTGCCAAGGCCTTGCAATTTGAGGCAACTATGTAATCTGGATTGGCAGAAAGGAAAGTATTCCATTTTTATTTATTTATTTTTTTATTTTATTTTATTTTTATTTATTTATTTATTTATTTTGAGACAGAGTCTCACTCTGTTGCCCCAGCTAGAGTGCCGTGGCGTCAGCCTAGCTCACAGCAACCTCAAATTCCTGGGCTCAGGCGATCCTTCTGCCTCAGCCTCCCGAGTAGCTGGGACTACAGGCATGCGCCACCATGCCCGGCTAATTTTTTTCTATATTTTAGTTGGCCAATTAATTTC